>CAJVPN010000590.1:0-24510 GCA_910592215.1 Entrophospora candida
TTTACTTTGCAGATCGTTAAATTGGCCAATAAGAATGCAAGATCGTGATCAAAAAATTATTTTGTGTTACTATTACTTTGACCATTTAAAGATATTTTAATTTAAACTAGAATGGCGAGTTGTGATGATAACCACTATTCTTTTTTTAAAAAAAATAATACTTAGTCAGTCAGGGTTGGTTATGGTACTGTTTCATTATGGTCATTGTTGGCAATTTAACTGGTTCAAATCATTTTTTGAACTATTTGAACTTTATTAGTTAAATAACTTGCAGATATTTAACCATTTATTTTTGTGGGTGAAAACTCAGTCCAATCACCTAGGTGGTGTTGGATCAGTCCGGTCTTTCATGTGGTCTTTGGCACGAATTTTTTTTTTTTTAATCAAAATCTTTTTAGTTATTACAGAAATTTAAATATAAATGGGATGGTAATTGTTTTGCCAAAAACGTAATATGTTTCGAAAGATAACACCCCGAAAGATAGCATTCCTACTTTATATTTAATACAATTGAAAATCATTTGTACAAGTTGTAAACAGTTGTGACTTTACGGTAATATATACGCAATACGTAATTATGAAATTAACTAATTACGCGTGACAAAATAATTTCACACATAATAATAATAAATATATTCACATAAAAGCACTTTTGTAAATTAAAAAATAGGGTTTAATTGTCCATTTGGTTATCAGAACTCTGAGGTTTGTTAATAACGGGGTTATAAATTTTTTTTTTAGCATGGAAACAATTTTATTCATAAAAAAGATTTTAGCAAGGGATGCACGTGAGCTTTCATGAAACTTTATTATTATTAATATATAATACAGAAAAAAAATTTTAATTTGAGATTCTAATATGTGTTAATTAAATATTAATATCAATTAATTGCTTTTGCTACTTTTTAATTTGGTCAAGACCTCTCTGGTCCATGATTTTCATTCTTGAATCACGGATTGATCAATTTTTATACAAAAAAAAAGTCGAAATCTAAGGTCTCAAGCGGAATCCCAAGAAGGCAATCTGCTCATAGCTACGTATACTTGACCAGAAAACACAAACATATTTTCATCGATCTTGACAATTGCGTGAGGTAATATCAATCCTTGGATTTTGTGCGAAGGCATTCTACGGAGGAAATTTCTTTTTACACAGTCACCTTTGTGTGAATTTTGAAAAAAATTATTGACTCGACCTTTTTTGAAATTGGCTATCCCTGAATTACTTTAAGGGTGGTTGTAATATTCATTCTCACCAAGACCATATAGCGATTGAAGTGGAAATCTTCGCTTTGATTCTGATCGAGGATGTTGTGGATGATTGTGTCTGCTGCAGCTGAGATAAATTGGCCAAAGCTCTCTTCACCAAGAGGTAGTTTTTTACAAATCAGTTAATTTAAATTTTTCTAATAAACCTAAATGTAACATCATCTACTATCATTTATTTAATTTAGAAAAAGTTAGTTCACTTAGTTGCTTCATAGCAATTAATTATTTTTTGGGTATAAGAAATTTTTTTATAGGTCATATCCACATGAATTATGTTTAAATTTTTTTTGGCGTAAAAGTTAGAACTTTAGATTATGGAATATTAATTGATTATAAGAGCAAAAAAAACTTGTAAAAAATTGATTGGTTCAAAAAAAGGTTCAAGCATTAACATTAATTATATAGTAAAAACATGTCCTTTAATTTTTTTTTATATGAATATGTAATTTATCATCAATTTTGCATGAAAATTAATCTTTGACAATATGTAGTAGTAGCTCTTTTATGACTGATTTTTATTTATTTATTTTTATTTTCTATTTTATTAGATGATGATGGGGTGGGATGGTTGAAATGGAGTTGGTGTGGATGAGAAGGCTCATCATCTACTAGGTATTATGATCAATTTTTTTTATTATTTTCATTGATTATATGTATCCATTGAGAAAGATGAAGAAGCTTTTCACTTTTTAGCTATTTATTTCTCAAATGTGATTAATTTTATTAAATTCGTCTCTTTGTATATGTGATGTTTTTGTTATTTGCATAACAATTTTTTCTAATCATTAAATAATAGTTGAAACATTTCTATGTTGGTGTTATGAAAAAATGTATATGATAACGCATTTAAAGGATATTCTTGATAGTCAGAATGACAGTTATCATATTGAATTAAACTGCTTTTTGTCTATATGATTTTATACATACAATAATCAAATATCTTCTGGTTCTCAAGATAATTTTTTCTTTGCATTTTTTTGTTTAGAAATTTTTAATGATAGTAATAGTGGGACAGCTATCCTATTTATATGTTTCGAATTTAATAAAATAGACTATTGTCTTGGATCTAAGATGTGATGATAATAAATAAAAAAAAAAGTTAAAAGGCTTACATTGCATTCTTAGTTGTAAATTTGTTAATAAAAAAAAAACAGAATGATCTTTATCATGCTAACTAAACATTAAAAACAAATAAATCTCTCATTAGATTTTATTATTTGCATGATAAAGTTTATCACGTGGAAAACAGGGCTGAAAATAGGGTCTGAAAAAAAAACGGAAATTTCTCCTGAATATGGATTATTAATAGACTAGTTTTGTATGTATGCATTAGATTGTTAATAGATTGCCATAAGAGCAAAAAAAAATTGATTGATTAATTCAAATTCCAGTGAAGCGCTGGTAAAAAACGCGTTTTATATAAATATGTAAATAAAACAATTAATCTTTCACGAAAACAATCCTTGGCAGTGTGTGCCTCTTTATTACTAAGTTTTTCATTATTTTTATTATCTTTTATTAGATGGTGTCATGGGTGGAGGGATATAGTGGATGATGTGATGTAAGGTTAGTTAAGTATTGTATTATTTTTTTATCGTTATACACGAATCAATCATTTATATTCGACCACTTCTTTTCATTATTATGTACATTCATCGAGAAAGACGAAGAAGTTTTCCATGTCCATTTTTCGAATCTTTGATAAATTTATCCTTTTGTTTATTTGTTTTAGTAGATTCAAAATAGATTTTATTAGGTACACTGCAGCAAAATTTCGGAGAATCAATTATGCAAAAACACATAATAAGTATATCTATTTTTCAATCATTTATTTGTTATCTGTTTTAAATGTAATAGAAAAAATTTTTTTTTGCTGAGTCCATGTATCACAACGTATGTATAAAATTTTTTTTAACAAAACAAAATACACGTCAATCCATAATCACTTTTAATTTCACCCAATTAAATTCATTCGAAAACAAAAATGATATATTTGTAAAACTAAAGCTAATATTTATTTTTTTTTTTTTTACATATATTTTTTTTTTACATTTATTTTTTACATATATATAAGAACGGTTGAAGTTTTTTATGCAAACAATTTCCTCATTTGTATTTCTTTAGTCAAGATTGACAAGGTTTTTCATAATGAAATGCACACAGACCTTTCCATCCAAACTTAACTTAATGTTAAAAAAAAAAAAAAATATATAAATAAATAAACATATATATACATAATAATAAAATATATAATAATAAAAAATGATCATAAATTTATAAATATGTTTTTTCTAAAAAAAAAACTAATAAAATTAATCATTATTTGAAGAAAAAAACTATTCACTTCAAGAATGAATTTTTCACTCTTATTTTTTTGATTTTTTTTTTATAATGATTTTTACCAATCCCCTATGAAGAATAATTTTTTTAAACTTTTGATTTCTACCTACTCTGTATATTTTTAATAAAGAAAATTCGTTATAAATTTAATAATATAATGACAGTATAATGACAGTATGATTATGAATGAATATATAATATTAACTCATATGGTACGAAGATGTTGAAATAAGTAAAAATTTTTTATTACATTCTGTGAAAATCGCAGCATCATGAAAATATCCAGTTTTATTGATGGGTTGGGTGTATGTTATCCTTATTTAGAAATTGATTTGGCGATTTGCGGATGAAAAATACATTATCATCATTCTGTGCTCAAATAAAAATGCTTCTCATCATCAGTCAAGTTTTGAAATTATAACATTTTATTGTTTCATTTCTTTTAAAATTTTGGTTAATAGATTTAATCTACTATACTCATCATGCAAAACAAACCTTTTAAGGGATCGATTTTGGAAAAGCAGCACAATGTCCTCACAAGCAGAATTTAGTGGTTGTAACCGTTGATTATCCGGATAATCATTCGGCAAAAGCGAATTTATACTAACCACCACGTTTTAGAGAACATTCTTGAAGATGGTGAATGATGTTACTGAATGAGAAGCTAGATGTCAAAGCTAATATAAAAATGTATTTTAGTATGCATTTCGTAACTTGGAAAGTTAGAATTAAGTGTTAAAGAATGGCACTACAACAAGAATTTAAGAAAAAATTTGAAAATGACATACGAAAACAAACTCTTGTTTGAAGGCGACAATAACAAAAAAGTGGAATCAACCCATCTAAATCACAAAGAATAAACGGCTTAAATATTTCGCATCCCGTCTTATATATATATATCACTACATTTTATACTTGATCCTTCTCCAAGAAGATTTGAGCCAAAAAAGCACACCAAACCTGTGTTAAGTGGAAGTGTGCAGATGAACATTTAAATCTTTTTCAATAAAATTGCTTATAAAAATTAAAATTACTATTCTCAAAAAAAACTTTTTCGACTTCACCTTTTTCCAAAATAAATTTATAAAAAGATATTAAAATGTCATTTAATAAATTATTACCATCAGAAATAAGGGACGTTGTATATAAAATTAATCATGGAATGTATAACAATGCTCTGACCAACTCTGAAAGAGAAAGTCAAAGAATATAATGAGCTTTTTGAAAATGAAAAATAATTTTTGTAAAGAACATTATATTTATTGGATGAATTAAATAGTGCAATTTATAAAAGAAGGCGATGTTACTGAGCTAGATGCTGAAGCCAACATGAAACTGGATTCTAGTATGCATTTCGCGACTTGGCACAATCCGTTTTTTTTTATCTGTAAAAGATTAAGTTTCTAAAAGAAAGGTACAAGTCTTGATTGATATCATATATACAGTTCACACTCTCTATAGCGAATCTTCCGTCCCTATATGTAATTTTTCTGCATTTGTTCGTTATAGAGAGAGATTAATTATAAAAAAATGAATCAGGACAAAAGGGAAGTTATTTGTAGAGTTTACTTAGTGTTCGTTATAAAGAGAGAGAACTGTATGCGTTTTTTAAGGATGCATGAAATTTTGATTGGTTGATTAAAATTTCGCAAAAGTCACTGTTACGTTTTCGGTTTAAAACTTTAAAAACTTGTTTTATCCATATAGCAATAGTTTCTAACAATGGTCGCCGATCATTATATACAAAGACTGAATCTTAATATTAATAGAAATGCCCACTGAATTAATATTTATTTGAATAAATAAATCTAAAAACTTAGCGTGGTTTTAGTTTATATACCATTTTTTCCATTTTTATAATTTTGTAATCATATAATAACTTATTTCATTGACTTGAAAGTTTTGAAAAAGACATCTTTTTAAATATAGCCGTTTTTGTTTTTGTTAATACTAGTTTGATAATTAAATTATTGTTATAATTTTTACAAATGTCAACAAGTAAAATTGAAGAAATCTATCAACATATTAATAAAATAAATGAAAAAATTCCTTTACAACAAGAAGAGATGGTTATAATTATTGGTGACACAGGAGAAGGGAAAAGTTCTCTCTTAAACTATTTAGCTGAAGTTCCCCTGTTTGGTAAAAAGGGAAAAGGTTTTGGTAGGTTTGTTATTTATGCTGAAGATCCTCTAGGAGATAGTGAGATTACCAATGGAAGTGTTTCAAAAACTTCTTTGCCATCAGGTTGGAAAGAGTATTGGGATTGTCCTGGTTTTGGGGATACACGTGGTGAGGTCCAGGATATTGTAAATGCCTATTCAATTTACAAGTTAATCAAGAGTGCAAAGAAAATAAAGGTTTTGGTCACTGTTTCTGAGACTACAATTACAGGGTCAAGGAGTAGGAGCTTCTTAAATCTTATTCATAATGTAGGAGAAACTTTTAAAAACATGGATGAGAATAAGTTAGTTCAAGGGTTATGTCTGGTAGTAACAAAAAATGAGACTCTTAACTTGAAGAAAATGAGAAGTGGCTTGCTTGAGATTCTTGAGGAACAGGATGGCCAAGAAAATTTCAGTCTAACTCAAAAAAAAATACTTGGTTCTTTATCTTCCCCTGAAAGTCAAATTGTTTTTTTCAATGCACCTACAGAAGAAGGTCTTATTTCTGGTGAGGGTAGATCTCAAATCTTGGAAGGTATAAAAAAGATTCCTTATTTGGAAAAACCAGAGCCTAGTATTTCTATTGCTCCTGAGTCAAAAAATCTTATCAAAGGTCTAGCAGATAAGCTTAATGATGACATAGAAAATTTTATGATACATAAATTTTATCCAGGAATTCTAGACTACCTTGATAAATTAATAGACAATCATTCAGGCACAGTTAAAGAATTGAGAGAGTCTCAGTCTTTAAAGTACTTTTGTGATCAATTGAACAAAATATCTAATGAACCACAACAGTTTGAAAATAATCTTTGTCAAATTTCCTCAATCACTAAACTCTTCCAAAGAAAAGAACTTGAAGAGGAATTTGATAAAAAAATTTTACAATTAAAATTCATTAAGCTTATTAAACCAGAATCACTTGAAATTAAAGACAATACTAGTAGCTGGTATCAGGACATAGGTATGCTAACATCTCCACCTGAAAAATATCAACAAGAATACAAGTTAACTTTCAAAGGCCTAATTATTGGAGCTGAGGATATTAATGATGCTATGGAAGGTCAAGAACTATCTGAAATAAATGTGTATAGCTTGAATAGTTTATTTATTGATGAAGATATAATTGCACCAGGAGTTAATTTGACATTAATGTCTCCCAATTGGTATGTTGTAGGCAAAAGAAAAATTAGTTTAAAAGGTAAACCTGGTGCTCAGCACCAACCAAGTAAAGGAATTGATGAAAAAGATATAAATAAAGAACTAATTGATCAAAACGATGAAAATAGTGAACCAATTGATGAAAACGATGGAAATAGTGAACCAATTGATGAAAACGATGGAAATAGTGAACCAATTGATGAAAGAGATGGAGAAGATGGATTACCTGGGTTGCCTGGATTGCCTGGTAAAAATGGAGGGGATTTCTATGCCAAAGGAAAAAAATTTTTCAATCTTTCTTCCTTAACTATTGATGTTAGTGGTGGAGATGGTGGACAAGGTCAAGATGGTGGTAATGGTGGCAATGGACTGGATGGTTCACATATTGGAAAAGAAATTGTAGAAAGTAGAGATAAATCTGCTCTTGATTCAAGGATAAAAGTAATAGAAGACATCATAGTAAAGGGGTTTAAATTTCTTTTCACCTTTAATAATATATTTAAAGAAACATTTGTAAGTTATGATCCAGGACATAAAGGAGGAAATGGTGGACAAGGAGGGGAAGGAGGCTTTGAAGGGAACCCTGGCTTTGTAGTCATTGATAGTCCATTTCAATTATCTGGAACTCCGGCTATTTCTAAAGTAGAGAGTAAGAAAGGTGTAAATGGGACAGGAGGGGAACCAGGTGAAGGTGGTGAAAATGTAAAATATCGTGGGGTATACATTAATGAAATGGTAATTCCTGAGATTAGAGGGTGTAATGAATTTGGTATTGAATCTACTAAAGGAGCAATAGGAACAGGAATAGCAGCAGCCACAGGAGGTATTATTGCTGAAGCGACAGCTAAGGAACTGATTTTACAACAATCAGCCCAAATAACTATGAAGGAGGGGGCAAAGCAATTAGTCTCAAAGGGGTGGTGGTGGCAAAATCCATTCGTTATAACAGAAGGTAGTAAGATAGCAATGCAAGAGGCATCTAAAGGCACTCTTAAAATTGTTTCTCAAGAGACAGCTGAAAAAATAGCAAAAGAAGGAGGCAAAGTTGTAGTAAAAAAAGTTTTAAAAATAGGTGCTACTGAATCAGGTAAACATGTTGTAAAAGTTGGTGCTTCTACTGGTGCTTCTCTGATCAAAGGTATGGGCATAGGCTTAATATTCCAAGCAGCATTATCTTCAGTAAGTGCGCATTTATCAAGTGGTTGGGAAGAAGAGGCACACAAAGTAGATTGTGGATATGCTCATAATGGAGAAACACCCAACTCATTTAATGACCAAGATATTCAAAGACCTTCTGATCATCTCGAACCTTCCATAAACAAAGAAGAGAAAAATGTTTGTTATAATGATTTTTATGCTCAGAGAAAAAATGATCATCTTCTTCTTGATGGTAAGTTTATTAAAGAACTGAACGTGGAGTTTTTATCAAAGAAAAGGCTGTTACAAGTCACCTAATTAATATTATTGTATTATTTTATTATTATAGCGTGTCTCGATTTAGAAGGCCTTGGTTTTACATTTAGCAGATAAAATTTCAGAAACCCTTATTTAAATAGATTGTTATTAAAAATATTTGTCGCTTATTTTTCTTCACAAAAATCACTAAAAAAAGGAATGTAAAATATATGAAGCGGAGATTTATATATAAATATATTTATTTATTAATTAAAAAAATAATAATTGACGTTTGTTAATTTGTTAAATTGTTATACACTCCAAGTTTTTATGCAAAACAATAGAAAAAACATGGAAATCAAAAAAAAAACATTTGCATTATATTAAAAAAAAAGGAAAGCTATGTAGAAAGTTGGAATTTTGAAGGTTTTCTATCAATTTCTGTGTTGTCGATAGTACATATGTATAAAAATTGCATTATTTAAAGAACAACCAACTTCTGTATTATATGCTATGTAGAAGTACTAATATTGACCGTTTCAAACTCAGAAACCGTTTTATTTTATTATTACCGCTATTTACTATTACGCACAGTTTGTATATATGTAAAAGTTGCTCTAAATACCTACCAATGTGAGTTTTAAATTAACGCATTTTATGAGTATTAGAATCCTTTCATTAAAAGTCAACGAAATAATTTTTTATTCATTCTATTTACCCAAAATATAATATTTTTTTGGAAGGTTTTCCAAAGTTACAATTATGAGGTAATATTTTTTACTATGAACTATTCCCCTGATCTTTTATTTTCATCTATCGCTCTACTGAATAAAATATATTAACAGAAAATTATTCAGATACGTATAAAATTTATATCACTATTTGTTATTAATAATCATAATCATTATTATCATTATCATTATTATCAATTATTATTATTATTATTTCGATTTCTTTAGTTTCATGATGATTTGTCACTTTTGGTGGCGAAACTTGTGTGTTATCTTATTGCAAAAGGTCCAAAAATATCAAGGTTGATATCTAATGCTAATGCATTTCACAATAATTTACTTAAATAACTGTTCAAATCAAACTAGAAAGCGAGTTCTAAATATGCAAAGAAACCAATAGAGCAGTGAAAAGACTGCATGAAAGCCAAATGTAATTGTTCCATTTATCTTGTTCATCTTGATTATTTTATTCTTCTTGGATATGAATTTTTGCGCAAAATTATTTTCCTTTTCATTTCAAAGCCATATTTAATAACGGATTAATGATATTATTGAAATAACGATAATCCATGACAACATCTCATTTGTGGATTTTCACCTAGAAAAACCAAAACTAAGCATGTATTGAAAGGTACATGTGCGAAATCTGAATAAATAATAACTTGTTACTAGAATAAAAAATGCATATTTAATATTAATAAATTGCTTGCTCGTTTTAATTTTGTATTTATACCTTTGATCTTTTTCAAGGTTAGTTGTGGCTTCAATTTCCTTATTTTCTTCTAAATCTTTTTCATTTTCTTATTTTCCATCAAAGTCCATATTGTCTGCTTTTGTTTCCAATTTGTCATAAATTAACACAATTATCGTATATATATGAAATTTACAACACCATCTTCCAATTAGTATTAGGCTCGATATTGCTTCAAAGAGGCAAAAAATATGTATAATTTGTAGTAAACTTTACAGAAACTGATGCGAAGCATGTGGCTTTCAAATCCTTGGAGAAAGAAAGATAACCAAATAGTGGTAAAAATAATGGTAACAGGGTATCAAGTAAGCCATCCTCCCGAATACCGTAGGTGCTGCTTTAGTGATAACGAACAATATTAAGATATTTTTTTTTTCATGATTTGATGATTTCAAGGTTCATTAAAATCGGCATTACATTCTACCACTGAAAAAGAAACAGAATTAAATTGGAATTAAAATAATAAAAAACTATATATACAGTATAAGATTTGAATTAAAAGTATTGTATAGCATTAAACATTGAACATTTAACATTTAATATCAAGCAAATCAAATATTTTGTTAAATCACAATTTTTGATTGAAAAACAATTTTTCGGAAGCATGAAAAGGATCGTCATCACAAAAATTTTTAAGATTTTACATCATAAAAATTGTAACGAGAAGCTTGTTATAGTTATATAGAAAGGGTAGTTATATAGAGAGCTGTAAGATGAAAACAACCCATTGAAAAATCCCATGATGAAGTCTTTGTCGGGAGATAAAATATGATTTTTAAAATCCCAACAAATTTAACAAATTTATATTGATCTACTTTCCTAAAATGTACCCTTTTTTAAAAAAAACCAGTCCTCCTATAACCCCACTTTTACTCGCGCGACGTGTCGTCATTAAAAAAAAAAAAAAATGAAAATGCATTATTATCCTTTGGCTTCTCTTACAACTGATGATTATTTGAAACAGTTTAAATACACAGTTTTTGAAGATTTCGTCATAAGAACCTTTGTGGATGAAAATGTCAAATATTCAGTTGTAGTTGAATATTTTTCCGTTGACAGAAATTCTCAACAATTAAGTTGGCTTAAACATGGTGAAACCAAAATTTCATTGCCAGTAAGTAAAATTTTTTTTTTTTCCAAGCTATATTGCAAATCACATAATATAAAATAATAAAATAATACTTTATAAATAAAATTTTAGTATGAACGATTTAATTTTAATTTTGTTGTTATTTCATTGTTTACTACAAGTGACATTGAATTTGCAATGTAAAAAACAAATATAATTTCATACTTTGATCAAAACATTTTTATCCTTCTCTAAATATTTTTTCTTTTTTCTTGAAATAAAAAGAAATTCTCCTTATTTGTTAATTAGTGATTCAAATAAGACTTATTTCCAATTACATCAAATTGGGAATGAAGCAGAATATTGGGAAATTCAATTGGAAAATTCTGAACTATCACCCAAAAAATCATTTTATGGCAAGTCATTTTCAATTAATTATTTGATGGATTGATTATTTATTTCAAAAATAAATAATCACAAGTAATCATAAAAAAATTATCATTCCTAGATTTTATCATTTTGGATGGCCCCAGTATTATATTTGTATACCATGACATTTCAACAAATCATTCTGACATTTTTGATTCATTTGAGGCAAATTACAACACTTACATAGTTTTATGGCAACCAAAATTATCTTGTAATGACAAGTACATACTAGAATTGTCAACAAAACATGTCTATGGTTTCACACTACCACACAATCATTATGATGACTTGTATAAGTCATTAAGTGTAATTTATAGCCCATTGTTCAATGATTACATTAAAGCATGTTTATTTGAAAGTCCTGATAAATCAGAATCTACTTTTTTACCAACAATTCCCGAGTGTTATCTGAGAATCATGACCTGTTTGTCGTTTTCTGATGAAATAACCAATGAAGAAATTGTTTGGCTAGGTACTTCTCAAAATCAAGTTATATGTTTCAAAAATAATAATAATCAGCAATACATAAGTCCAAAATGGTGTGTGGATGTCATCAGTGTGCCTAAAAAGATGTAAGTTACATTTTCAATTAATTTAGATTTTCATTATTGTAAATAAAAAATTCTTTCTTTGCAATTTTAATGATTTTATAGAACTGAAGTCAAGATAAATGTATCGACTATAAATACAGATTTCATTGCATTAATTATCCAATTGGAAAATTATAATCTAATAATTATGAATTCTGAAAATGGGATGATCTTGCATGGTAAATTATTAATTGATCGATTGATTGTGTGATTCTTTTTACTATTAACAATTAATATGTATTTATGAAATTTTAGAATTTTTTGGTGATCAAACTTTGATTATTGGTGAATTCTCCAAGATTGGATATAATGATCTCTTGCTTGTTCCTCAGACATCTTCTAATCACTCGTTGTCTTGGAAAATAATTGATATACAGGATCATGACTCACAGACTGACTTTTCAAAAATTTTAACAAATGGTATTATTTTAAGAATAAAACTTTCCAATTAAAAAAATTAACAACCATATATATTTTGATTTTGTATATTTACATACTCATAAATATTTATACAAGAGGTAAATATTTCTCATTTAAGAGCACTTCTTGAGTCTTTGATTACCAGAGATTATGATGGAAATTCACGAAATAGGAAAAGTGAGGAATTGGTAATTAAATTAAATATTCAATCTTTTGCCATCTAATTGTCTAAAAATATTAATAAATATTTTAAATATTATTACCATTATTTTTTTTTAAAAAAAAACTAGATCGATAAAAAATATAAAATATTGGAGAACAGTGACTTAATGATCCATGAATTTAATGATTTGTTTCTTCCTCATTGTAATCAACCTTCCAAAAATAAAAAATATCCCAGGAAATTTATTTCTGGGTTGATTCCACTCATACAAAAAACACCAATAAACCAAGAAGATGCCAAAGAAGATTTTATTGGTCAAAGTGAAGAGAATTTGCTTGAGATTAAGGAAGCAAAATTATGCTTTGGTAGCACGAAAAATAATGACAAAGTTTTGTTGAAAATTGTTATAGAAAATAAAAATATGTGAGTTGAATATTTATAACTAGTTA
This sequence comes from Entrophospora candida, assembly GCA_910592215.1. Classification (NCBI taxonomy): domain Eukaryota; kingdom Fungi; phylum Glomeromycota; class Glomeromycetes; order Entrophosporales; family Entrophosporaceae; genus Entrophospora; species Entrophospora candida. The sequence continues at coordinate 12,933 of CAJVPN010000590.1, forward strand.
AATTTCTAATATTATTTTATCAACTAAATAATATTATTGTGCACTCGTTCATACATTAGGAAAAGCATCTTTTCTATACATATATATGTTTATCTTAAAAATCAACTAGGACATTCAGTCTCCTCAATTAAATCATGTTCAAGTTTAATCCATAAACTTCACCCAGGACATCAAGGGAATTTGATTTCATTAATAGATCTACCAATTGATTTTATCACAAGCAGTTCAGAGATTGGTGCGCACGTTTGCTATCAATTGGAAGACAATAATGTAGAAAATTTATTGTGCGTAGAAAAAATTGTAACTAGTGATAAATTTAATGAGGATGGTAATGTTTCATTTATTTATCTGGTAATTTTTTTTCTATTGCCAAATATATTCAATGTGTATGCATAGCATTTAACATTATTAATATTTTGGTTTTATTTATTTGTTTTCCCCACAAGAAATTTTAAATTTTCTTCCGTCCTTTTCTTATTTAACACTTACATCAACATCCTCATCAATATTTCAATGGAATGATTCTTTATTGCAATTTTTATTTGAACAATATTTAAATGTTTTTGAAAGAAACACAAAAGTTAGTAATTTGTTTAATTATTTCTTTATATATTAATTTATAATGTTTACATTATTTAATTTGTTTACATTCTTCTATTATAGGATAAAAAATCACAAGAATTTCAATCAAAAGACTTGGATTGTTCAATAAAATTAATCAATTCATTTGACAATAATGATATAATCTTTGATGATCATGGATTTGAAAATTCATCACAAATTCCAATATTAAGTTTTGCAATATCAGCAAAAAATGATAGACTCCTATTCAGAATTTTATCGATTTTAAACAAGGAATTATATGATGATATCCTTAACTTTTATGAAAATACTAATATCATTATTATTTGTCATTATATTATCTTTGACAAATTTTTATTTATTGTTAAACCTTTGTCTCATTACGCTTTACAGTTTCCACTCCTTCACCATTATTTATTTCACCACATTTGCTTAATTCATTAAAAGGGATTTTTTTAGATGATGATTTTATTTCTTTATTAAACAATTACAAAAATCCAGGAATAATTTCTCACCATAATAATTTTAATAGAAATATTCTTGCAAGAATTGAAATTTGTAACAAAATTGGATCATGGATTTTAAATCTATAATATGATGATGATGATGAAGATGATAAATACATACATACAAGTAAGCAAATATTAAAAATATATTATTATACATAATAATGTTTTGTTTAAAAAAATTTTTCTTGTAAATGTGGATTTTTATGACCAGATACAAATTCGCATCAACTCTGATTTCTTTTTTTTAAATCATAAAATCATTTAACAAAGTTTTTGCATCAAAAATATATTGATCAAGTAGTGATATTGATTCAGTTTTCCAAAATAGGTAGCTTTATTATTGATTGTACTCTTCTGGTTTTTTTTATATCTTGTAATATGTCAAATTGGATTTGTGCAATCTTGAACTCTCCATGATATTTTTATAATAGACCAATTACACTTGTTTCATTTCATTTGATTCTTTTGCACTTTCTATGTATCCAACAGCATGACTTAATAACATAATTGATCTTTCAAAAGTATATCATCATTCCCTGATTTCTGTGCTAAATACTTGTTAATTTTGACATTACATAAAAATCACAATGCAATTCTAATTTTCTTCTTGAAATAGAAGGTGGAATAACATCTATCACCTGTTGAATTTAAATAATCTTCAAGAAATGGTGCAAGAGGAATGAAAAGTTGTTGTATGGAATCAGCTCTTAAAAATCCATCATAAACAGTGAAAAGAAATGCTTTATCGCTCATTTAATGATGTGCCAAGGTTTAGAGTTTTTGGAGAGCTGGGTTATATTTTGTGAGTTATATGCCATTGTGTCAGAAAAAACACCTGCATCTCTTAATGTCTTTATGATGAGATTAAGAATTGAAACTCTTTTTCATTTAATTCTTGTGTTTTTGAAATGTTTAATGAAAACAATGCAAATAGAAGTATTAGATGTGGATTTTTTTAATGAAGAGACTGAAGTGATGATTATGCCCATAGAAGTAGCTCATGAATTAATTGGTTTGAAGATTATAATAATATATAATAATGTAGTTATAATTTTTTAAATTTAAAGGTTTATAAATAAAGTTTATGATTTACATTGTGCAAATTGCATGATTATAGCTTCCAATTACAGATTAAGATACATTTACATATTACAGAATTACAGAATTACGGATATACTTGCATATTACAAATTTTCTGACAACTGCATACTCAAAAAGTTGTCATATTATAGAATGGCCAAACTATTTACAGATGGCATCATTAATGTTGATGCTTGTAATGAGTCAGATATAATTGACATTATTCCATCCAAATCATCACGAGTATCCATTATTTTGGATATTGTACATATTATTGCAGTTCTGAAAGTTAAAAATGTGCGAATAATATGGTAAATTTTCTCCAGATCTGTATGCATTATATGTAATGGGATAATTGTTCATTCAAGCAGGCAATTTTTATATATAGATTTTAGGTCCATGCATCAAAGTTCCAATGCTTCCCCAACAACATTAATAGTAAATATCGATAATACATCTTTCATTGCTGTTTTCCTGAACAATCTTTCATATTTGAGGTTCCTTGTGAGATCAATGGAATCTTTTGAGAGTCTATTGAGCTTTTTATGATCTCGTATTTGCTTATCTTCAGAAAAGTCTGGTTGACCAGTTTCGAGATATGCGAACTCAATAGGCTTGTTTTTTATTCATATAACAACTCTAAAATCTGGCACAAGTGCATGCTTAAATGATCCTTTCTGTTCTGCACTGGCTAAACTTGCTTCATCACCCTTTTTTAAAAAAGCATATTAATTATATATAAGAAGAGATTTTTTTTTAAATACTATATCATATTTACCAAACTCCCCATATAGCATATTCTATAGGCAAATTGCTCATTACAATATTTAACAATGGTGAAATAACTTTACAAACATATTTTTGGCATTAACAAGTAACTTTTTATTTAAAAATTCCTTGATACAACAATGTATATGGTAGGAATAACTTGAATATTTTGTATTTATACTTATTCTTGCTATTTTTTTAGATCGTAACCATAATAATAAGTTTATGTTGTAGTTTGTGCCGGATTTACTAATAAATGGTCACGTGAGAGACCGTATCCTTAAGAAATGATTTTGATATCAAATTACCAACTACAAACCATATAGTTATCTTCGATAAATTGGAATGAGAACCAAAAGAAGGAAAGATTTAAAAAAATAATAACGATGAAGAATTAGTAAATTAAAGACTGAATCATTCAACAATCAGAAGAAATAGGAATTAAAAAGGTATCGGTCCGAATTGTTCTCTTTTACTAAGGGAAAAGAGACACACATAAGAAAAAATATAAAACAAATAATAAAAAAAGATACAAAACCAAAAAAGAATCAACTCTTGCAAAGAGGATCAAAAGAAGACAATAATAACAATTTGAGATAAGAAAAGTAATGAAACAATATAACAGTATAACAACAATACAAAAACTTGGAGAATTTCAAAGAAGGAATGCCTGAAAATTTTACTTTGAACCAAAAGAAAATTGGAAAAAGAAGTTTTCGACTAAGAAATAAGTACATAAAGAAGTTTTCGACTAAGAAATAAGTACATAAAGAAGTTATTAAATGAAAAGTCAAGACGATGACGATCAAATTTTTTAAACAATGATTTGCTCAACTTTTTCCTTTTTTGTATATTATCATACAATAATCAATGGGGAAATGAAATTATAGTGTCATTAGCAATCATTGAGAAAACTATTGATCGAACTTTGGCCGTAAGCAACTCACATTGAATAAGGTTTAGCAACGGCAAATATATCAACATTATTTATTTATTTGAACAATTTTGGTATCTGGTGGTTTTAAGACAATGACAGTGTAATTTATGTCTAAAATCTTTTTAGGTTAGAGACAAACATACACTACCTTTGTACAATGATGATGATGATGAAATTTTTGATAATCTCCTTAGTGATAATAATAATGAGTTTTGAACTTGGATGGTTTGTGAATGAAGAATTAAAAATATGTGAAGGAACTGAATTAAGATGCAATTAAACTGCGGTTAAAAATATCAGATCAAAAGAACTTGGAATGGAACTATTAATGATAATAGGTAAATAATGATAATGTCAAATATTTTATTTAATATGAAAACTTAAAGAACATAAATCTGTATATATATATATATACATACATATAATTGAAAGGATTTTGTTAATTAGATAAATTTTGGAATTAAGTGAATTATTTCTAAACAATTATTAAATTGTTTATTTTAAATACTATTACTATTATTACTATTACTATGATTTTAATTATTTTATGATGATATTTGTATATTATATATAAGTGTATATATAGTATCCAAAAATGCATCCCTTCATTAAATATAGATATGATAAATTTTGTACAATGGAAAAAGGTGAAGAAAAAAAAAAGTAAATACAAAGAAAAAATTTAAAGTATAAATATATATAATCCATGCCTATGAGGAATAAATAAGTTCGTGACCAACTTTATAAAAATTATTGCGCTAGTTAACGCGTATTCCATTAATTAACATTCCATCATACTCGATCATTTGTAATACTCCTCCAGCATCCTCAGTTGCTGATATCGAGTCCGGTAAATCCCAGGAATATACATTAACGAAGTCTTCTGGATCTGGATCTGGAAAACTTTCATATGTTACTGAAGATCTTGTGTTTGTATTATTATTATTATTGCGGTCTGAAGAAGCAGATGAGGACCGGTTACGTGATCTAAGGAACAGCACATTAGTTAAAGTCTGTGTAGTAAGCGTGAAATTTCCACTTTTAGGTCGACTTTTCTTTTTTTTATTTTGAAGTTTTACAGTTACATTAGGTGGCGGTGAAGTATATGACAATTGATTGACTACTGGTGGTGATAGTGAGGGATCGGTGATGAGTGAAGGAGGTTGATGTTTTTTGTTTCTGATTTTTTGCGCAAAATTCCGTGGTAGAGTTTTGATTGCCATGGAAATCAATTTGGTTTTTTGTGATTTACTTGTTGAAGGTGATATTGATGATGACATTTTGTTATAACAAATTTTATAAATTTTATGCAAAGAAGTGGTGCAATCATTTCTACCAAATGTGGCAACAGTAAATAAAATCCCTTGTTGCACGATTAGAATTAAAAGGAGAACAAAAAATTTCCTAATAAGTATTGTTACAACAAGGAGTAGAAAGTTAGAACGTAAGAGTGTTTGATATAATTTTATTGGACAACCTCCAAGTAGTTTCATAATCTGAATCTTCCTAGATGCAATTACTACGTTTTGCTTCCTTTAAATGCAAGCCTGATATGGTCCAAAATTATAAGACCTCTATCTATATGCTTTACTCTCTCTATAAATGCACATAACGATTGATTTTTTTCTGTCTTCGGCGAGTTGCATTTAGGAAGAGTTCACTGTATAATCGATGATTATTTAGATATATAAAATTAATATTTTCTTTTCGATTCTTTTTCTTCTTCCTTTTTTCTTTGGTTGATTGCTTTGCGTGTTGACATCTTATTATTGCTACCATCGTCAATATCACCACAATCCAATTCAAAACTCCAGTTTAACAAGATCAAGTTATATGTTCCTTAAAAAATCTTTTTTTTTTTTCACGAAAGAGTTGATTGATAATGCTGCGCTTTCACCACTTCAACTTCAATTTTTGGTAATAATATTTCATAAATAATTCAATTCGAATCCATTTCATCATCATCAACAGCATCAATCGTTCAAATTCCTAATAATTCACAAATCATTAGAAACTACTCCAAAAGTAGGTGAATATTTTAGAAATAATGAAATTCAGAAGTGCCATATTTATAATGGGATTGGAAAACTTCAATTGGGTATTTTAAAAAATCACCTGATGAAGTGACGTTTAAAAATTAAATTCTTTTTTCATTTATTATAAAAATAAAAATATGGTAAAATTATAAACTGTGGTTAAGCTTGAGATCAAAACGCGATAGTAATAGTCGAACCGAATCATTCCCATCCCTAATTATCAACAGTCATATACCAAAGAAAACGAACCTGGGCATAAAAAACTAGACTCTTATTGAAACAAAAGTTGACCCAAAAAATAAAACTTGGTGAAAATCACGTGATATTGACCAATATAACTATCTAATTTAACTAATGGATGAACGATAATAATAACCGAATACACAGTCCAAGGCGATTGTTTCATTAAAAGTTAGCATAAAATTAATTTTAATTGGGATTATGTAAATAACCTTTCTATACCGAGACTATTTTTCTCACTTTTCTAAATACGTGATATTACACTTTTTCGTATGTGTTTCATAAAGTAAGATGAATCCTTGCTTCGGATTTTATGACAAGACAGTAAAATTGAAATCAAATAATAATTCTGGAAAGGTCTAAAAAGATTAGCTGCTAGAATGGAAAAGAAAGGCGGTAGGTCCAATTTATAAAATTTCCCCAAAACTAATCTTTCATAAGAGTCAACAAATAACTTGATGATTTAATTAGGTTCAAAATATTCCCGATTTAAGAATTGATAACTAAAGAGTGTCCTACGGGCAGGACTGGTAATGCCTTATGCCGAGTAGTGCAAAGATTATATAGAGGTATAAAGAAGCTAGGTACTAGCAAATTAAAAATTATTTCCTTAAAAACCACACGTGACAATAAAAATAACAAATCGTGGCGATTTTTGACTCGTAATTTTTTTTTGTTTGATAAATAATAATAATAATAATCAAAAGTAATTTTTTTTCTCATACTTTAAAATGAGTTGGATGAGTTGATGGATTTTACAAATTTTGTGATAAAAAATTTTTAAAAAAACCATTTTATTTATCTTTTCCTTAACTTTGCAATGTACTTTAATAGTCAAAGGATAAATTATTGTACCAGTTAAAAAAAAAAATGCGGTGCAAAAATTTATTATTTGCATTTATAATTAGTAAGTTTATAATATTTGAATATTTGTTTTAATTTAAAATTTTTGAGATTGTCAAATATTAACCAAATTTTAAATCCCTATAAAAAAACTTTTTTAAGTTTGCGTATTTCATAAGTTTCATTTAAACTCATTTGTCCAAGTTCTAGCAGAGGAGGTTACTAGCGAAATTTCTGAATTCACAACTCAACATTCAACTAAACCTTTACCAACTACTTCAAACATCAAAGAACACGACTTATTAAATGATGATAAGGCCAATGGTATGCCATGCCTTTTCTAATGATTAAACTCTTTTAAAATTTGATTGTTTTTAAATTATTTATTTTGTTTATTTGTATATACTTAGCTGAAGAATTATTTCATAGAGCATTGACGCTGTTACGTTCATTGAAGATATCACCATTCAAAAAGACATCAACAGATAATGATTCAGATCTTGATATTTTAAATTTGATATATAAATATTTTCTTAGAGCTGTTTATTATGTACTTGGAATACCAACTTCAGTTATGGAAGTTTCAGATATAGGGAAACGACCAGTACCAGAAATAAAAAATCTAAAATTATTAAAAGCTATAGAATTGTTAAAAAAGGCTGCCTTCGAATATCGTCACGATGATGCTTTGTATACTTTGGGTGACATGAATTTTGTGAGTTTCTTATATTATTTGCGCGTGCGCACACACGCACACATATATTTATACAATTAATCATTTTTATAAAAATTTCAAGTATGCAAAATATACGCATCCTCGTAACCTTACTGCAGCTTTTAATTATTTTCGAGACTTGGCAATTAAATCTGGTAATTCGACAGCTCAACAAATGATTGGTTTTATGTATGCAACTGGGATTGGTGATGTTATACAGAGAGATCCGGCAAAGGTAAAAAAATAGATATATATATGGTTTTAAAGGATCCTTTTTTATTATATTGTTGTTAACATGTATGCATGTATGTGGATTATAGGCAACGTTATATTATACATTTGCAGCACTTGGTCGTGATACTGCTGCTGAAATGACTTTGGCATATCGCCATTTAATGGGAATAGGTGTAGAAAGAAGTTGTGAAGATTCTGTATTTTATTATAAACGTGTAGCAGATAAAGGTTAAAATCTATAATAATAATTTTATATCTGTTAATTAATATATATGTATATATTAATCCTTTAATTTCTTTTTTTAAAACAAAAACAAAGCTGTTGAATATTACAAATCAGGACCTCCTGGTGGTCGTCAACTCCCTCCAACGAAAATAAGATTATATGATGAAGATGGTGGTGTTTATGGGTATGGTGCAAGCGGATCTGGTGCTGGCAGCTCAGCATCTAAATTAAGTGATCAAGGTGCCTGGGATGATGTATTAGAGTATTATCGATACATGGCTGATAAAGGTGATATAAATGCTCAGGTATATATATCTTTATTTTTTATTTTATTTTTTATAAAAAATCTCGATATTTTATGGAAATAAAATATTCTTGTTGATTTGACGAAATAGCTAGGTTTAGGAAATCTTTTTTATCAAGGAACAAGAAGCATTCCACAAAATTTTAAACGAGCATTAAAATATTTAAAACTTGTAGCGAATCAACATTGGACATCTGAAACTTCGGATGAACCACCTCCAACTAATCCACAATTTGCTCAAGTTGTAGGACAAGCAGCAGGTATATTGGGTCAAATGTATTGGAGAGGTGAAGGCGTTGAACAAAATACTCGAACTGCCATCAAATGGTTTCAAAGAGGCGTAAGTCTTTCTAACCCTGCTGCATTAAATGGAATGGGTATGATGTATATGGAGGGAGTTGAAGTTAATAAGGTATTTTTTTTTTCAGATAATTACATGGTAATAATTTGAGATAAACAAAAAAATATTTTTTTAATATCTAGAATTATGACATGGCTATGACATATTTAAAACATGCAGCAGATTTGGATTATCCTGATGCACAAGTTAACTTGGGTTTAATATATTGTTAGTTTTATTACCTATAATATTCACTTATAAACAAACAATATTATATAATTTAATAAACACAAATATATTATATCATATAAATTCTTAGTTCAAAAAAACGAATTACAATCAGCATTTGAATGTTTTAAGCAAGCTGCAAGTCAGGCATATCATTTACTTGCTCATTATTACTTGGCTGAAATGTATTCGCAAGGTTTAGGTGTTGAACAATCATGTACTACAGCAGCAGCAGTAAGTCAATTTATTGTAAAATTATCATGCATCTTTAATACTTTTTTTTAATTTTGACAACTAATATATTTTTGAAATAGTTATATAAAAATGTCGCAGAACGTGGTGATTGGCTTCATTCCCCATTTCCTGAAGCACATAAAGCATATACTTCAGGTGATAAAGAAAGTGCGTTGATTTATTATTTATTGGCAGCTGAAAGGGGATATGAGATTGGTCAATCAAACGTTGCATGGCTATTAGACAGAGGTTTCTAATATTTATTAATATATATATTTATTTATTTCTACAATAAAACAAAAAAATTAAATTATTTTTTATTTTAAAAATTTTTAAAATAAAAGACAAATCAATGTGGCATTTAACACATTCAACTCCCAACTTCGATCCTATTCAAGATAAATTAGCTTTAATATATTGGACTCGGTCAGCAAATCAGGGAAACGTCGATTCTAGAGTAAAAATGGGCGATTATTATTTCAAAGGGTTTGGTACTGAGGCAGATTATGAAAAAGCTGCTGCATGTTATCAAGTTGCTGCAGAAGCTGATTTTAGTGCTATGGCTATGTGGAATATTGGATGGATGTATGAAAATGGAATAGGATTTCCCAAGGTTATTGTGAATTTTAGGTTTTAATTATTGGAGTGATGTGTATATTAATTGTTATTTTTGAAATAATAACAATAAAATTAATCATATAGGATTTTAATCTTGCTAAGAGATGGTATGACAAATCATTAGAAGCCAACCCTTATGCTTATTTACCAGTAACGTTATCATTAAAAAAACTATCCTTAAAAAGTTTTTGGGAATATATAGCAGGATATAGTATAGGAGGAAGCGAGGGTGGTAGTGGAGTAGATGATCATGAAAAAAAGATATGGAGAGATGAATCGATGATTGGCAGTGAAAAGGATGAAACGGGAGGATCGATTGAACAAATACGCTCGATGACAAAAGAAAGCGCTAGTCCCAAGCAAGGACGAAAAGAATGGGATATTATTGGACCAGACGGAGAAAAATTACTTGAAAAGTATAATGCGCGTAAAAATGGAGAGGAAGATTTGGAAGATTCTTTGGGACTGCCTGATAAGGACAGTGAACAAGACGGTGTTTTTGATCAATTAGAAACATTTATCATATTATTCTGTTGTCTTTTACTTGCATTGTTGGTTTATTTTAGACAATTAAGAAATCATATAAATAATAATAATCGAGCAGGAGGAGGTGGTGTTAATAATAATAATATCATTAACAACAATAACAATAACAATAACAACAATGATGATAATAATAGACCTAATCAAGGAAGATTTGTATGGGAAGCAGCAGAAAGACATTAATCTTGGCTGCTGCTTGCTCTACTGAAATTATTAATTTTAGAAAGACACTTAAAAAAATCAATTTTATTTTATTTGTAAGTTTGTTTATATATTCGAATCATCACAATATATATATACACACATATACAGTATATGTATATTTGAAATTTTATGATCTCGGATCCAAATTTCTCGAGTACTTGTTTCTTATAAATCTTTTTTAAATTTTCCATATTTTCATATTCATCAACAACTACTACGATTTCAGTAAAGTCATTTTTTTCGGATAAATTATAATTAACCATATTTGGTCAAAATTCGTTTAAATGATCTGTATAATTAGTCCTGTCTGCCTTTACCTATTTTGTATCAGATCGAGGCAGTTTGTTGTGGGTCGTTCAATTTTAAAGATCTAATTGTTGCGAGCTTTCTAGACCGGATGATACATAAATTGATTGGACAAAACATAAAATTATCACTTTAAAATGATTCAATTAAAAAATAAATTTTTTTTCCAAAAAAAAAAAAAAAAGGGGTTCCATACATAAATGATTAGTGTACGCGTTTGTTGATCAAATAATTAATTTTGAAAAGTGTTTATATCATTAGAATGGTGGTTATCGCCACTTGTTGCCACTCTAGTTAACATATAAATTAATTTTGCTGACCATGTTTTGCTGCATGAGAATTTCAAATATATCGAATTTCTTGATAAAAAAAAATTAATTCGTGCTCCGTGAGACAACTGCAAAATTTTGCCGATCATTAGTATAATTTTGTGGCGATATAATTTTTAGAATTTTTGGAATATGACGTCCCTCACGTGATTAATCATGATTACGCGCGACATTAAAATTTAAAATTTAAACTTTTCAGGACCAACAGCCACATGGAAAGAAAGAGCGGTGAATAGTCGGCCCAACCAATCTGATATAAATCAGATATGGGGGGTAATTATTTGTTTATGTTTTTTTTATCT
>CAJVPN010000591.1:0-24480 GCA_910592215.1 Entrophospora candida
AAATAGGTTTGCTATCGCAAGTTTGTTGCATGAAATTAATGCAGGAATGTAGTAAAAAACACCAATCGACAAAACTATTAGAAATTAAGATAAAGGATTTAGAAGATTTGAAAAACGAGTCTAATTATCAAAACTTTTTTAATTTTTTGCAACTCAAAAACTTTGATGATTTTTGACAGAAATGCGGTAATAAAGATTTTATGCTTACCATTCAAAAATTTATTTCGGAGGAATTTCTAGTCCTTGGAGAGCTTAATTCTTTACATGCTAGTTTTGATGACAACACTAAAAAGAATATTGATTACTTTCTTCGAAAAACTTTGTTTGACCAAAAGTTTAACTACTTGAACGACTACATAAAAATCTGTGAACAGGCTGTTTATTTCAATTGAATAAAAGAAGTAGAAGAAGCAAATAAGGAAATTTTAACTAACTGAAATCAGGAGGAATTAATAAGAATTCAGAATGAACAACGGGAAATTGTGAAAAAGAAAAATGATTTATCAAAAGCAATTCTAAAAGATAAACAAAAAGAAAATCTAAACAAGATATCTGCTAATCACTTGCTAATAAAAGAACTTAATAAAAAAAGAAAGATTTCTTCTTTGAAAAAACTTTTCCCGGATTTAGTTAATTATTTTCCGATCTGACTAACTACTCCAGAAATTATTTCTTCAATAACTAACTGGCAAGAAGTGCCTTTCGATTTCCTTGTTTTTGACGAAGCTTCTCAAGTTCCTTTAGAAAAAAGCATCCCACTTTGGGCCCGAGCTAAAAAGTGTATCGTTATTGGCGACGAACAGCAACTGCCACCGACTGATTTTTTTAAAAGCCATTTAGAAATTGAAGAAGAAATTTGAGACCAAGAAGAAAGAGAAGAGGAGATAAAATATCGAGAAAAAAACATCAATTTAGAAATTGACGATTTAGGGAAAAACAGCAACTTATTAACTTATGCCAAAAAATATGCCCGCAACAAAGAAAGATTAACTTTATTATATCACTATCGTTCGCGTTATCCAGAATTAATTGATTTTTCTAACCAAGCTTTTTATAATGGCATTTTGCAAATTGTTTCGGCAAGTGAAAAGAGAAGAGACTATTCTCCGATTGAATATCATTATCAATCTGAGGGGCGATGGATAGATACAGAAAACCAAGTGGAGGCTCGTTATATCGCCGAATTATTAAAAAAACCCTCGCTAATTGGCAAATCGGTTGGCATCATTACTTTTAACAGCAAACAAAGAGATTTATTGATAGATTTAATTGAAGAGGAAAGCAACTATAAAAATTTGTTTATTAAAAATTTGGAAGAAGTGCAAGGCGACGAAAGAGACATTATTATTTTTTCCATTGGCTATGGTCAAAATAAAGAAGGAAAAACTCTGCTCAACTTCGGTCCCTTGAGTAATGAGGGAGGAGAAAAGAGATTAAATGTTGCAATAAGTCGATCCCGGGAAAAAATAATTGTTGTTACTAGCCTTATGCCGACTGATTTAAACAGAATTATCGAGAAAGATGAAAACCGAAAATTGGGTCCAAAACTATTCAAAAAATATTTAGAATACGCTTACCATTGCTGAAAAAAGGAACCGAAGAAGGTTCAGGAAATATTGGAAAAATCGCTCCCAAAAATTGTCAATTCTTCTCTTTATGAGAAAAGCGAAGGGCGAGAAGAGTTTGGTTCGCTGTTCGAGGAACAGGTGTACAATGAACTAGTAAGTCAAAATAATCATGATTATGAGGTTCATAAGCAAGTGAAAAGCATTGGGTATCGTATCGATTTAGCGATCTGAGATAGCCAACTTCAACAATACGTCTTGGGAATTGAATGTGATGGAGAATATTGGCACGGCAAATTAGAAAATATTGAAAAGGATATTTATAGACAGCAACTTTTAGAAGACAGAGGTTGAAAAATAATCCGTGTTTTATCCCGTGATTGGTGTCGTAACAAAGAGATTGAAATTTCTCGAATCAAGAGAGAAATAAACGAATATAAAAGAATTAATTTTTCTGAAAATGTTTAAAGTAATTAAAGTAAATCTATGGCAAAAAAAAGTTTAGGTTTAGAATTAAAGATGTGGCCGGATTATCCGATAATTGCAGGTGTTGATGAAGCCGGAAGAGGAGCTTTGGCCGGGCCAGTAATAGTGGCAGCAGTCATTCTACCAATTGGTTTCCAAAATCCTTTGATTCAGGATTCTAAGATACTTAGTCCGAGGCAGAGGAATAGGGCCTATCAAATAGTCAAGCATGAAGCTTTAGAATACAATATAATTGCCAAAAGTGTCCATGAGATAGAAGAAAAAAACCCCTTAGGAGCCACCAAAGAGGCCATGGCCGAAGTTATTTTGGGTCTAAAGAAAAAACCTGACTTGTGTTTAATTGATGGAAAAGAAGAAATAAAAATAGAGCAAATTAAGACTATAAGTATTACAGGAGGAGATAGAAAGTCTATTAACATTGCAGCTGCTTCCATAATAGCCAAAGTAACACGAGATACTATCATGCAAAAATTACATAAAAACTATCCTCTTTATAACTGGTTCGAAAATAAAGGATATCCTAACAGGACTCATCTCCGAGCCCTTTTTCGTCACGGAATATGCAGTTTACACCGAAAAACTTATGAACCGATCAAAAGTCTAATAAAACCGAATTGTGATAAAAAAAAACTTCGAGAGAAATATAATCTTTAATTTAATGAAACGAAGGAAGTAAATTTTACTCATAAACGTATTCTTTAAATCATATTCGCAATTTTAATTTACAGTATATTAAGAATAAAAAAACAAACTTATTAATTTTGACTTATTTCTGAACTATTTCTAAATTGATATTCTATTTAAAATTAAAGGTGTTTTCTATCTCATTCCTCTTGCTTTCCCTTTTTTCAAAAATAGTAAATAAGGGCTGGAACGAGACCTAAAAAAGCCCAAAATATTAACCAACCAACGCTCATTTTTGGTCGCCTCTCAGAGATGCATCATTCGCAAACTCCTTTGCCATAGTCAGGGGTTCGATTACAAAATTTACACTTTTGCTGTGTGTTTGTGTTATACATATTCATAATTATAGTTTTATATAGCCTTAAAAGAAAAAGAAAGGTTTACCAATCTCGGTCCTGTTTTTTGCTTTAAAAATTCAAGTTTAATATACCTCTTTTTCTCTCAAAACTGAGGATTTCTTTCCGGCCATTCAATAATGTTTAAATTATCTATCGTTAACTCTTGAAAAATATCTAAATTGTCGTTAGAATTTAATCGAAAGAAGTCGAAATGATTAAGGTAATAATTTGCTTTTATTTGATGCCTTTGTAAGATGGTAAAAGTAGGGGAAGTTATTTTTTCTTTAATTTTCAAACTTTTGGCTATTAACTGGGTTAAAGTTGTTTTACCCACTCCTAATTCTCCTTGGAGTAGCAAGAAAGTATTAGGCTGTAAGTAAGGTAAAAGAAAATTAGCAAACTTTTCCAAGTCAGTGAGATTGTCAATTTTGACTTTGATTGATAGCATTATTAATTTTTAAGTTTGGTTTTGCCCATCTATATACCAAAGGATATTACAGGAAAAGGAAACAATAGATTAGGGTTAATACAAAATTTTGTGCTAAAACATAAGTATTAACATTTAAAGAAGGGTTAAATAAACAAAATTTTGGCCTTATTTTCGTAAGTAACAATATGCCTCTGCTACCTTACAAATACATTAAAGAAAAAATTTCTTTACCAAAAATTACTCCACAGGAATTAGCAGAAAAACTTAGTTATTATGGTCTAGAAACGGAAGTGGTTGAACATGGGAGTAATTCATATTTTAAATTCAGCCCTTTTCCTAACCGGCCAGATCTATTTTCCTGGCAAGGAATTATTAACGAAATAGGAATCTTAATTAACTGTAAAGTCAATTTAATTAACCCTCCGGTTATAAAAGGAGTGGAGAATTTCATTAACGTAGAAATCAACAGCCATAATTGTCGAGAATTTCATTTGGGTCTAGTAGAGAATATTAGAGTTAAAGAAAGTCCTTCATGAATAAAAGAATGGTTAGAAATAAACGGAATCAATTCAATTAATAACATAGTAGATGCTGGTAATTTGGTAATGCTAGAAACTGGACAGCCAATTCACATTTTCGATTATGATGCTTTGCCAGAAAGGAAGATTATCGTTTGTCAAACTCAGAGGAAAGAAGAAATAGAAACGTTTCAGGGGCAAAAATTAGCACTTAATTCAGAAGATATAGTAGTAAGTTCAGGAGAAAAAATTATTAATTTGGCAGGGATTATTGGAGTTAAAGGTTTTGCTATAAATTCACAATCGAAAAATATTCTTATTGAATGCGCAGATTTTAATCCTAAAGTTATTCAAAAAACTGCTAAGAGACTGAATATTTCGACTATCGCTAGTCAATTTTTTTGCCGGAAAGGTAATTTTTTACCATTAAAGCAGGTTTTACAAAGAGTAATTTCTCTTATTATCGAAACTTACCAAGGAGATTTAAGTTCTGGAACAATTTTTTCTTATCAGGAGGCAGAAAAAATTCCGCTAGTAATTACCATTAGCCAGGAATTTATTACTAAAAAAGTCGGTCAGGAACTTGCAGCGCCAGTAATTGAAAATATTTGACAGCAATTAAAATTCTCCTATCAGAAAAAAGGAAATGTTTATTACGTCACTATACCTTTATCAAGACCGGATATTACTATTGCAGAAGACTTATTGGAAGAATTGTTAAGAGTTTATGATTATAACAAAGTAGTTAGTTCACTTCCATAAAAAAACATTTTTCTAAATAAAATTTCTATCCTAAAAAGTGCTTAAAAATATTTAACAAATGCTCCCATAGCTCAGCGGATAGAGCGTTTGCTTGCGGAGCAAAAGGTTCCCAAGTTCGATCCTTGGTGGGAGTGCCAAAATAAATAATAAAAAGTCAAAGAAATCCCACTGTTTTTTTTTTTTTTTTTTTGTAAAATATATTTAGGAAATGGTAAAAAAAATAGAAAATATTTGCTTTGCTTTAAAAGATCAGGAACATAATCCTAAAATTAAGGAAGGAGAATTAGTTGGAATTGCTATTCAGACCTGACGTGAGTATATTTGAAGTAGTTGTGGTTATTTAATGGTTCCTAATAACCCAGAGACCATTCAAAGTTTAGAAAAAAAGAAGATTAGTCAAGAAAATTTTTTTTGGCTAGAAACTGAAATGCGAGTGGAAGAAATTAAGGAAGATTTGTTTACTGATAAGGGAGAAAAAGTGTTTGTCATGGGCAGGAATAAAGTCTATGTCGAAGACCCTAATTGAGATAAAAAAATTAAGTTACTTTACTGCCGAAGTATGGAATACTTTGTTCCTATTAAGGTAGTTAAGAATGAAAGTAATTTGCTTGAAGTAGAAATAGAACCAATGGATTTTTACGAGGAAGGTTTAATTGATAAACTGATATTTCAAGGAGAAAAAATTAACCAATATCGTGATTTAATTGTGAGAAATCTCGGAAAAGAGTTTAAAATGTCCAATAGATCGTTTATTCTTGGTACTCCTAAGCAGCCAATAAATACTAATAAATGGAAAGAAGAAGATAAAATTGAGTTGTCTGAAAAGAAAAAAACCAATGGCAGGCCAGAGAAGTCCATTTCTGAAATAGGAAGTTCCCTCGCTGGATATTACCAAGAAAATAACATCAAATCAGCGAAGTTGTCAGATGAAGACCAGAAATTTTTAGACCTTGTTTTTAATAGCGGTGAGAAGAAATCTGAAAAAGATTTTTCTAATCGCCGTGATAAGCAGAAAATAGAACAGATAAAAATCTTTTTAAAATCTAATGACAAACAATCCCTTGATTATTCCGAACTAATCGCTTTTTTGGACCCTGAACTTAACGATTGAAAAAATAAATTAAAAGAATGAATGGAAAAAAACAATATAGAAGAAATAATTTTAGAAGGGAGAAACAAAGTTATCTGTAAAAAACGTAATAATAGCGGTTCGCTTTCTTTCGGCGGTGATTTTACTCCCTTGGAAAACGGAGAACTTCCAGAAATTCCCGAAGCCTCACGGACAAAGATTAATGGAGTAGATATTGGTAAATTTTTCGAAAAAATTGGTAAAAATTCTATTTCTAGGCAAGAAATAGGCATTAATGAGACCGGAGTAGATGACAACAATTTCAATTGAACCCCTTGGCTAATTGCTGGGATTGTAATAATTAGTTTTGGAGTATCAATGTTACTAATTTTGCGTTGGAAGCGACGGAAGAAAAGATAATAAAAATTAGTTTTTTTGAAGAAAGAGCAAATTAAACTCTCTGAAAAAACCTAAATTATGTTATGAATGACAAAAAGAAAAAAGTAAAGAAGTTTTTGCTTTTCACCATTGGTTTATTGCATGTTTTGTGTATAGCAATGGCGTTTCACCTAGATTTATTTCGTCGCTCTTCCTATTCTTTTGCTTCGATTAGTAATATTAATTATTGGCTATGAATTTCTAGTTGATGGTGTATTTGAGTTGGGTGATTAACCATAATTTGAGTTATTTATAAACTAGTAAAAAGGAATAAAGAGGATAGTTACTTTGAGCAAATCTTCGACTTGACAGTTCTAATAGCCAATCTGCTAATGATTTTAGCCCTCTTGGCTAATTTTCTAATTTACTATTTTTGAAAGGTGGAATGAATTTATGTACCAGACACTGATAACCCACAGAGAGTTATTAAACTCTTTAATAGTTGAGAAGTAAGAACCCAAAATTATTATTGGTTTAATATTACTATTTCTCATTTGATTGTTCCATTTACACTCCTCTATTACTTTTTTAAATTTGGTAAAGTAAATTTGTTAAAAAAAACAACTACTCTCATTGGAATTCTAATCAATCCCATCCTCTGATTTCTTTACGTTATTTTTCGAGAAAAAATTAGCAATTATTGAATTCATCCTGATAAAATATCCTGAGATTTTCCCCGGAATTATCCTTATGTTTTCTTCTACCGGATTATGGGGCAGCAGGCTTATGAAAAAGATGTAAATTATTATCACAGTCCAATTTCACGTTTTTTGTGGCTAGTGGGAGTAATTCTGGTAGGTTTCACTTTTTTTTCATGCTTAGCCTGACTTTTGATTAAATGAAAAAATAAAAAAGAGGCAAGTTAAATAAATAATTTTTCACCAGACTTCTCTGTTAATCTAGAATGGCTAATTAATAAAACTACTTATGCCTAAAAAAACTCGTGATGCTAAAAGAAAGAAGAAAAAGCAACTTTTAAGAAGAGGGGAAGAACACACCAAAAAAAGATAACTGCACCAGCCAAAGGTAAAAAACACTGAAAAGAAACCTAAGAACAAGAGCAAGCCCAAATTACTGCCTGAAATAATCGAGGAGGAGAGGGTAATTAATAAATGCGGAGATACCTACAAAGAATAGTTTGAACCTTATATTTAGGAGAAGACTAAAAAAACACTTCGTGGTTTACCTCTAATAATCGGTAAAATCTTTATAATTTTTTGATAATTATTTGTTGTTGGTACTCCTCATATCCCTCTTTCAAATGATGGTAATTTTCATAATTCAGAACATCTTCAGCCCTTTCTCCTAACCTTCACAATCAAGCACAGAAATCATAATCATTTGGTTGCAAACCAATTCCTATTCATTCTTTCGCTTCTTCAAAGGAGAATCCTAAATTCTTTCATTCTACCACTAGTTTAGGAGTAAAGTCGCGATGAATACTTGATCAGTCTTCTATTTTAGTTTTTTTGTTCTTCTCTTCCCATTCTTTCTTTTTCTGAAAAGAATAACTTCCTTCATAAATTTTTCTAAAACCATTTATGTTACTTTCATTTACTTCTTCAGGATCAATACTGCACATTTTTAAATAAAAAGCAAAATCAGCATCTTCTGGGTTTAAACCCCCTTGTTCAATTCATTTTTGGGCATCTTGGCAAGTAAAGTCTAGATTTTCCCATTCTTTTTGTAACTCTTCGGTAAAACCGGAGTGGATAGTTCACTTAGTCATATTACAATATTAGATTTATAGTTCATTTAGGTCCTTTACCATGATTATTTTACGATAACATAATAATAGAATTTTTCTCTCCTAACATAGAAAACTTATCTACTTGTTTGAAGACAGAAAAGCAGAAGTTAACTTTAAAAATCTGTATTTAGTGCTTTTTTTAATAACTTCTATACTAGTTTTAACTCTTCTTTAATATCAGCAAGTTTTTTCTCCGCTAAACTTTTTAGATATTTATTGTTTTTGAACAACATTTCTTTAACTTTTGGAAGGTATTTTTGATACTTTTCTTGGATTGGGGCAAATTTTTCATTTATCATTTCAGCAACTTTTTCTTTAAATTCTTTGTAGTCTAGTTCATCCATCTTCATTTCCTCTACCACTTCGGTTATTTCCTTATCTTGCAAGAGAGCACAAATAGTTAAAAGATTAGAAACTCATTTTTCATTTTTACTCTCATCTTTAAAGTCATAGTAAAGTTTATCATTGCTGTCAGTTTTGGCTTTCTTTAATTTTTCTTTTACTGTTTCAGGCGTATCTAAAAGTCCGATATAATCATTCTCACTCTTGCTCATTTTTTTTGTGGGGTCATTTAAACCCATAATTTTTCCTCCTAGGCTAGGAATGTCAAATTTAGGTATTTTTAATAATTCTCGACCATAGAAATTGTTAAATTTATTGGCTAAACCTTCAGTTAGTTCTAAATGTTGTTTTTGGTCTTGACCGACAATTACTAAGTCAGCATTATAAAGCAGAATGTCCGCGGCCATTAGAACCGGATAAGATAAAAGAGCTAAATTACCGGTTCCTCCTTCCTTTTTTATTTTATCTTTATATTGAGTCATGTCGCCTAATTTACCAACTGTAATATGAGGAGATAATAAGTTCATTAGTTCTAAATGCTCACTTACCGAAGACTGAATATATACTCTGCAATTCTCGTTTAGCCCACAAGCATAAAGTAAAGCAACCATTTCAAAAACCTTGGCTTGATAATCAAATTCTTTTTTTGGAACAGTTAAAGAGTGTAAGTCAGCAATCATAATTATTACTTCATAATCATTTTGGATTTTTAGGATATGATGAATCAAGCCACAATAATTTCCTAAAGTGGGGGTTCCGGTAGCTTGTATACCAGTAAAAAATCGTGGTTTAGACATATATAATTTTGAATTTTAAAGTAATAAGGCAGAGAATTTGAGTTTCTAAAAACTTGTTCTTATAACAATCTTAAATAGACATATTTTTTAGAATATGACGTTCTTTTAAATGTTTTTTTGGAGGAGCCAGTCGGATTCGAACCGACAATCTGAAGATCTGCAATCTTCTGCTTTACCATTTAGCCATAGCTCCTTGTTTAGACCCTTTTAAACGTAAATTTTAATGAATCACCCTTACTTAATTTTTACAGATTCTAGATATTAATAATTAATTCTCTGCTTTTTCTTTCAAATCAAAAAGCAACTAATTCCAACCACAAGAAAACCGATCAAAATTAAAAAAATAGGAAGGTAAGGAAAATCTTGGGAAGAAGATGGCTGAGTTTGAGTTTCTCTTATTAACCAATTAACAATTTCGTCCACCTCGCTTTTTTTCTTTTCGTAGGCTCTTTGGTTAAAAAGATTTTCCTCAGCAAAAATTAATAATTCCTTTAATAATTCTTCTTTTTCCGGTTTTGTTTTAACTTGACCGACCCGAACTAAAAGTTGATTTAAACGTTTAGTGCTACTATCTATGTCAATTAATTCTTCGGCAATCCTAACTTTTTCAGGCTCGCCAGAATTTTTGGCCTCTTCTATTGCTGCTTTGGTTTCCTCACTAAGTTCTTCATAAGTTAAGTCATTATCTTTAATTTGCTCATCAAACGAACCCTTAATTCTCTTGTAGTATTCTTGTGGGTTCATATTCTTTAACTTTGCTTCTAGTTCCTCAATTTGTTCCCGATATTCCTTGTAATCTTCGATAAACCTCAATTCTTTAAGTTGTTTGATTATAGGAAATAATTCTTCAAAATCATTTTTAGTCTTGGCTAACTCTAAAAGGGTTTGAATTCTACTTTTTCCTGACTTGGATGCTCGTTTTTTTCTAATGTCTTCCAAAACTGCTGATTTTAATCTATCAATATCTTCTTCCGTATCAGCATTTTGGATCGAGGCAACTCAGTCTCGATTACCTGGTTCTAAATCTTCGGTTTTAACTTCCGGTTCAACTATCAGGAAATCCTTAATTTCAGTAATGGCTTCGCTTCTAAGAAGTTTGACATTTTTCCAGGAATTAAGACCTCTTCTTCACAATTCAATACATTCTGAGGAACAGAATAATTTGTCTTCATCCTCGGATGGATATAAAAAAATTGTCTGACCTTGCTGATTTTTCTGATAAGGTTCTCTGCCGCATTGATAACATTTTTGCTGACTATTACCGCTACTCCTTGATTGATTAACTTCCTGCCTATGGTCAGGACAAAAAGCATATCCAGTGCTTCTTTTAAGTATTCATCCACTTCCAATTCCAACATTTTCTCCTGGCTGTCTTTTCCGCCCACAAAAATGACAAACAAAAAAATTATTGTAGCAGACAGCACTGCAAAATCAAAAATATTCTTGTTTATCTCTTCCAAAACCCTTTTCAAGGGATTTAAAATTTGGATATCTGCTGTTCCATAAAAAGATACCATGGCAATAATCACATTTATTTTTTTCTGCTTCCCCTGAACCTGATGAACTACTTGGCCGTGTTAAAAAATTATAAGCCTTCTCCGCGATTTTGTAATTTTTAATAAACTTCTTGTAACTATCTCTACATTTTTCTGAATGAAATAATAATGTACTCTTGTTATTTCTATCGAGGGCAAAGCAATCAAATCCTTTTTTTTTACATTCTTTTGCCACTGAACTCTTAGATTTTCACTTATCAGGATGATACTTGAGTTGCATTTGCCGGAAAGCATTAGTAATTTCTTTTTGAGAACTACCAGAATTCGTTTTAAAAACTCCATGAGCTCAATTAAATTCATTAATAAATTGATTTGCGGGTATGGTTCCCTTCTTTCTTTCTAAATCTTCTTCTATTCCCTTTTCTATTTCTTCTATGTCATCGTTCGTTAGTTCAAATTTCAAATCTACCATAATTTATTATGTATTGTTTTAATCACTTTTTTTATCTTTATAAAAGGCTCCTACCAAATTAAAATAACTAAGATAAGTTTAAGTAAAATATTAGTAGTGGATATTCTGAAAAACAATTTATATTTCCGGTCTCAATAAAAATGGTTTATATCTTAAAATAACTATTAAAAACTTAAATATTATGAGAATAAAAACTATCATTACGCTATCAATAATAGGAATAATCAGTTTACTATATGTAACGGAGAAGTCCAAAAATTATATCTGTAATCAACAATTAACTGATTTGCAATCTCGACATGTTTCTCACAAGCAGTTTTTTGGTGAATACCTGGCTAACAAAAGGAGTGAATTAAACAAGTTAAAGTGCGAATTAACTAAGGAAGAGGAAGAGTGATTAGAAATTTATTGAGAAGCCTGTCAAGAAAGTAAAGAAAATCCTTTTGTCCAAAATCAATTGACAAGAGCCAAAGACAAGTTAGGTGGGAAGTTGAGTGAAGAAGAATTAACTGAAATTTTGTCTCGGCGAAAAGAAATAGTTGAATTAGGAAAGCAATTAGAAAGGTTAGATATTTTACCAGCCTCCTCCATTTCAGAAGAAAAAGAGGTAGCAAAAAATAAGTAAA
Organism: Entrophospora candida; assembly: GCA_910592215.1. NCBI lineage: Eukaryota > Fungi > Glomeromycota > Glomeromycetes > Entrophosporales > Entrophosporaceae > Entrophospora > Entrophospora candida. The sequence continues at coordinate 11,774 of CAJVPN010000591.1, forward strand.
TATATATATATATATATATGAAAGTAAGAATAAAATTTACAATCAACGAGGGAGGAAGGCTTGGAACTAGTTCTAAAAAAGTAATCAAAAAAAATAATTCCATAGAAATAGAACTGGACACTCTTAATATAGTTCAAATTCAGAATGAAACTGACAACTTGGACATGCAAAATATTGCCGATCATTACGGGAACAAATGAAAAATTGAAAAAGTTAAAAAGTTAAAAATCGACCTATCCAATGAAATAGAGGCTCGAAAAATATATGGTTTATTACACTTAAAGCATAAACTAAAAGCCGATCAGCCCTGAGATTTTATAATAAATCATGTTAACTATGATGTAAGAACTACAGGTTTTGTTTTTGATAACACTACCGGCATTTTGAACTTAAATTCTTCTGACTTTGACAATAACCTTGATAATATTGATATTTCTACGCTTCTTTTCACTGATGGATTTTCTCCGGTGCCATCCTTTTATGGTAATTTCGTAACTGGTCGAAATGAACTTTATAAATTAGAGGATTTGTTGACTAGGCTAGAAAATAATTTTCTTTTGCCTAATGCTAACTTGCAAAATTCAGTAAATGACCTCGATGAGTTGGAAAACTATTCGAGGGGCAATGAAGTAAAGCAACACCTTTTTGATTTACGAGATTCGCCAGGTAGAACCTCGAATGCGATTGGTCTTGGTAGAGGCGATTCACACATTTATAGACCAAGAATTAATTATCTGGCTAAGAACCTTGAAGAACTCGCTGTATGAAGTTCTTCTGAAATTGGCTTTACCAGCCTAGACCAAGTGTTAAAAGCAAACGCTAATGGCTTCATTATTGCCCAACGAGGCGGATTGAGTTCGTATTTAACTATTGGAAAAAAAGACTCTTCCGGTAAACTAGATTATGAAGAAATAGGAGATGAACACTTATCACTAAGATCTTTAAATGTTAACGCCATAATGGAGACCCTTAAAGGAGGAAAATATCGAGGTTTTCGGATAATTGATCCTTTCCAACCTGATCCAAAAGTGGAGAATGCTATGAAATACCAAACCCTTTTTAAATATTCGTGCCAGGCGGGAAGAAAAGAATTCACTAAAACCCACATAGACAGATTTCGTAATTTCCTTCAAATAAACATGGGTACAGATGGTGGTGAAGAAACTGATAAACGAAAATGTTTTGGCTTTCAAATCACTGATATTGATGACAAAGGCAAAGGACATTATCAGAGTCGTTCTGGCTGCAATCCTCAAGCCGGAAAAACTAAAATCACCTATGATATCTGGGCTGCACCAAATTTAGATGAAGCTATTGATTTGGCATTTTTCGGCGTACCTTATGCAGGAATGAAAAATGTTGATAACAGCCTGCTTTTTTTAAACGAAGTGGAGGGAAAAAGGAGAAAAGAAATTTTAGACATTTACTACGAACATGGACTTAAAAGTGAAATGTGCGGCAGAAATAATTACTTAGAAGGCATGGTGAATAATTGGTATGCTGATTCTTGAGATGCCGGTGAAGTTCTTTCTAGGGGAAAAATTGAAAAAGCCTACGAAATAGTTAATAATTGAGCCATTATTTTAGATAATTATGAAACTGGAAAATACTCTCCTGGAAGCGGTTATGATAAGAGTAAAGCCGAAGAAAATAAGGATAAATTACAACAAATAAAAAAAATCTCAGTAGAAAATTCAAGTAGTCATGAGAAGAAGTTGGTTGATAAATGAGAAGACAGAATAGATGAAGTAATCAATGCCTTAAAGATTTTTCTCGGTGAAATTCCAGATAATAATGAACTTCCATCCAATGTCCTCAGTAAAATAAGAGAATATCGAGCCTCCGAAACTGATACCTTGGCTCAAAAAATCTATGAAGAAGCCGAAAAAATGAAAGCGGCAGATAATGTTACCATTAGGACTATTGAAAAACTAAAAGAATTAGTAGGCGTAGCAAAAAATTACCAAAATAGTTCGATTGATACCCTAATAAAATTGAAAAACTTTTCTTCGGCCCAATCTAACAGCGAAGAAGGAAAAGCCTGAACCATTGCCAAAAAAGTTCCTGATGAAAACGGTAAGGTCTGAGTGGAAGAGGTTTTGGAAAAATGTAAAATTGCTGCTCTGCCTGAAGTTCAGTCTAAGTTGAAAAGAACAGTCGGTAACGAGCAAATTTATCAAAAGATAATAACCAGCATTGAAAAAGACGCTATTGCTATTAGCCAAGCAACGGAAATATTTACCTGGTCCAAACAATCTTTAGAAATTCAGGGAACAGACGAAACTCAGGAAGTAAAAGAATTAAAAAGTAAATTACAAACCGCCCAAAATCATACTAGTGCCTGAAATGCAGTTAATAATTTTAAGGAAAATTCTAGCGATACCGAGGGCTATGCCACTAAAGCCTACAAAAAAATCCAAACTTTTTCCAAAAAAAGACAAGAAATTGTTGATAAATCTCACTTAGCCAAAGCAAAAACCAAGGAAGAATTAGAAAGTTTTTACAAGGAAATGAAAGAAGGAGAGAATTTTACCGGCAGTTTAAAAGAAACAGTTGAAAAAAAATCCTATCCGCGGGCTGAAATAATTGCTTCGATAAGAGAAAAAAAAGATAATGCTAAGCCGGAAGAAAAAGCCTTAATTGAGTTAATAAAAGATTTTGTTATCAAAGCAGAAATAGATACCGATTTCGGTGATGATTCTAATAGAACAGATTACCAAACTCTTAAAAATAAACAAGAATCTTTAGCAAAATATACCAAAACTGGAACTCCAGAGAATAATGTTTTTGAAAGTTTACCGTCCGAACAAAAACAGACTATCAATCAATTGCTTTCAGAACTTTCCAGTAAAGTAGAGAAAATGAAAAAAACTATCGACCAGGAAGATCTGGGAGGGAAAGATAATTCTAATAATAGTGAAAAACCCTTTTATAAAACTACTTCTGGAATAATTATCATTAGCACAGCAGTAGTACTTGTTCTAGGTTTAACATTCTGGTTTTTCACAAAAGGTAGTAAAAAAAAAGAATAATTAATCTCTTAACTTAGCGACAAAACTTTTTTCTATCTTTCTACTAATAGCACTCATAATCTTTTCTACTTCTATACTTCTTAATGTTCCAAGAAGACTTTGAAACACTAAGCGAAAAGATATTGATTTCTGTCCCTTTTTCACCATTTCAGCACTCCGGTAGGCATCAAAAATAATTACTTCTTGCAAATCCTTACCGCCTATGTTTTTTATCTCGCAAACAACTTCATTACAATTAGTATTTTCCGGAAAGACAAATGATAAGTCTTTTTCGCTCGCCGGGAAAGTGGAGATAGGCCGATAAGGTATTTCAGACGAGGAGTTAGCAAGAAAGTCAAATATTTTGCTCAAGGAAATTTGGGCAACAAACACTGGTTCACTTATTTGGTAATTTTGAGTGATTTTTGGGCAAACTAGACCTAAAAAACCTATTTTTTCTTTCTGCAACATTATTTCTGCACTTTGGGAAGAATGCAAATAACTAAGTGAAGAGTTAGAAAAGGAAATCTCTGATTCAATTTGCCAAAGTTGAAAAATATTTTCTAACATTCCTTTTATTCAATAAAAATCTATCTCATAAGTTAGTTGGTGAAGAGGCTGATTAATTAATTTTCCAATTCCGCTCAAAATAAGGATTTTTTCTTGATAAGAAGAAGAAGCAACCGAACTGATTTCAAAAAAAAAGAGATTTTTATTTCCATAGGTAAGGTTGTATTTTATGACTTTTAAGTGACTGGGGACCAGATTTTGCCGATAATATTTATGATATTCATTTTTAGGCATTAATAGTTTATAAGATTCATCCCTTTCTTTAAACTCCTCTTTCATTTCGCGAGAAATTAGAGAATAAGTAATAATCTCTTGTCAACCGCAGTTGGCTAGGTAAATCCGTAATTTTCTCTCTCTCTCGTGCTTATTATCTAAAATGCTATTCATGCCTACTAAAATTGTTTTAAAATTGAGAATTTGCTTGGTGTTTGAGAAGTTTCTGAAATACTTTCTCTTTTCACCATCGCTACTTTTAACCTTGCGGGAAAATTTCCTCTTTCTTAAAGAATAAATTTATCTCTCTCTCGGCCGCTTCAGGGCTATCCGAACCATGAACTGCATTGGCATCAATGCTTTCTCCATAAGTTCTTCTAATTGTTCCTATCTTTGCTTCTTGTGGATTGGTTGCTCCCATAATTTCCCGATTAAGTTTTATTGCATTTTCCCCTTCTAAACACATAACCACTACTGGTGAACTACACATAAATTTTACCATGATGTTAAAAAAAGGCTTTTTTTGATGCTCTTGATAAAAGACTTCAGCATGTTGAGGGTTCAGGCGGATCATTTTCATCCCTATTACTTTTAACCCTTTTTTTTCTAAAACATTAATAATTTCACCAATCAAGTTCATTTTACCAACATCAGGTTTAATAATAGAAAGTGTTTTTTCCAAATTCATATATAAGTTGTATTTTAATGTTTTGCTAGTTTTTTAAAAAATTTTAAACTCTTTTTCTTTTACTTATAAATAAGAATAAGATCGAAACCATAACTACTAAAGTCACTCCGCCAATAATTCAACCAGTTGGGAAATTATTGCTAGAATTGTTTAACTGCGAGCCAGCATTATAATAAGAAGTTAATTCTTCTAATTTTTTATTATTTTCCTGCATCCTTTCTTGTCTTTCTGAATTAGTTAAGGACTGATTTTTCTTTAACTCTTCTATTTCAGTCTTTAAGCGATTTATTTCAGAGATAAGTTGTTCTTTGGTTCAAGTTTGGTAGTCGTTCCTATCTTTTGGATTGATCGGAAGTTGATATTGACAACCTAAAGTTTTGCTTATTTCTTCTCACTGTTCGATAGAAAATCCTCAAATAAAATGCCCTATTGGTTTATAATGCTTTCTCCCTGATTTATGCTTAATTACTAGCATATCAAAATAAGCATCTTCATCTCATTTTCTTTCGATACATCAATCTTGCGGATTTTGTTTTATTTCTTCAATAAAAAAATTCACTAATTTTGTGGCCAAATTGCCACTAATCCTTAATGGGTTGCTTTTTGCTGGCATTCTTTCTGATTCCATTTCTTCCTCTTTTTGTCATGAACCATAAATACCGCCATCTTTGCCCATAACCCAGTTGGAGAAATCACTTTTTATAACTTTCTGATCTAATTCTTCTACCATCCTATCATAATCTTCATATAACTTTTTACGTGATTCAGAAAAGAGAGGACTTTCACAGATTTTTTCTTGATGTTGTTTCAGTCTTTTGTCAATTTCTAGAATCTCACTTAATAGTTGTTTATCCTTCATAAAAGTTAATTTTTAATCTGTATCAAGAAAGTTTACAAATATCGCAACCAACCATGTCTTCCTCTTCAAACTTTCCATAGCAATAGTGACAAATTTTCTTTGACATGTCTTATAAACTAGTTTTTAGTAAAAAGAAATTTTGAGAAATAGAATAAAAGCATTTTTTTATATTGCCATATTTGAGTAGGGCAAAACAAAAAATAAATATGCAAAAGCAAGTAAAATAAAGAACACAATTAAAAATTATTTAATTCATTCTAAATGATGATTATTTTGTTCGTTTTTTTGTTTTTAGATGCCTTTTTTTTAAAAGTAAAAAAAAGTAGTATATAAGCAAAATTCCTGCTATAACACCGAGGACCGAACTTATTATAGTTATGAGTTTCTTCGACATAACACTACATTACTCGGCAATTTTCCTTAGGTGAAACTTCTTTGTTAAGAACTTTTGACATCCTTTATCATAATTTTAGGTTTGTTCCCTTTAATAAGGATTATTCCTTTCTGTTCTTCAATCACTACCTAATTCAAAATTATTTTCTGCTTTTCGTGCCTAAAAAAACATACAAAAGCAAAGCACTAATAGAGGATGAAAGTAATAAATATAAACTTGAAAATAGAGCACCAATTCCATCAAGGTCTTTTATAATTTGATTCCGATAAATAAAAAACATTGACAAATAATAGAGAGTGATAAGGAAAGAAAAAAGCATAAAAAAAATTAAAAATTTCTTCTTTATTTTCTTCTTCCTAATTAACCATGAAATAGGGAAATAAAGAAGTGGAGAAAAAGAGATTAAAAAGTAAATCGATAATTTTTCCATTACATTACTCGGCAATTTTCCTTAGGTGAAACTTCCTGTAAATATTTATTTTTATATTTATCAGTTTCTCAGTCAGATTTTTCTCCTAACCGGTCATTAGTTTCTCTTATTTCATTACTCAAACAAATAGAAGTCTTATTATCTTTTTTAAATTTTTGTTCTATTTGTTCCGAAAGATTAATCCCATAAACTAGCATGTTAGCCAAGTGTTCACAATTCCTGTCTAGTAAATGATAATTCCCTTTTCTAAAATGATTATCTTTGGCTCATACTGCCTGCCTGCATATATCTCTATAAACCCTAAAAGGGATAATTGGGTGATAACCAATTACTTCTCCTTCTAAAAAATCACTTCATCGGTCAATTGTAGTATCATTTTTTTCTTTGGAAAAATGACAAACTTTAAATTCTCCATCTATTTTACCTAAATAAACTCCGACATGATAAAAACCAGGACCCATTTTTTTCTCCGTGTATGTTTTAACAATATCAAGAGGTTTGAGAGAACGAGTCGAATAATTTTTTACTACATAAGGTTCGGTGACAAAAGTTTCAAAAGAGTAATAACTATTGCAATAAGGATGAATTAAAAATATTGGATTAAAACCATATTTACCAGAACTGAATTCTAATTCATCCCTTAACCAACTTGCCTCTTCTTTCGCTTCAGGAAAAAAAGTCCATTTTGTTCTTCTTCGGTCTTTTCCTCAATAACTACAATCCTTATCAACTGGAAATACTACCGGTTGGTAAGTGCTGTAAACTGAATCATAAACTAATAAGAATACTCGATAACAGTCATCATAATGAGTAATAACAGTAGCAATGTTATTGCTTCATCAAGTGCTAAATCTTTCTACTTTTTCGATAGTTCCAGGTATAGAAGTTCTTTCTTTGACTAGTTCTTTATATCTTTCTTTTTGACTTTGGGTGTAGATTAAAGTGAATTTATTGCATTTTCAACACCTTATATCTCGGCGATGATGTTCAGTAGGTTCATAACTTTGATGCTCTGCTCAACTATCCTCTCATGAATTACAATTGTTGCATCACCAATTTCCATTAATCTGTGCATTCGAATCGATAATTATGTTTGTTGATGAAGAAAAATAAGATGATGGTGATGAAATCCTTCTCATTATGTTATTATCACCAATAATACTTTCTCTAATTATACGTTTCGTTCCATCTAAATCCACCTCTATTTCATCACCAACACGATAAGCATCAAAAGGTGGTTCATTAATACAACTAATATAATTCCCAAAATCGTCGCTGTAACTTATAATACAACTTAAATAAAATGTAATTCTATTCTCATAAAGACTTTCATACACATTTGTAATTTTGAATACCTTTCAATTTGCCATAATTTTTTATAATTCTTACTTTTTATCCTTAAATTAATAGAAAGTGTCTTATATAATTGTTATTAATTTTCCAAACCCCCCTTACAAAGCAGAATTAAAAAAATATCTTTTTAAAACTTCTGGTATAACTAGTTTGTTTTCCTGCTCATTATAATAATATTCGCATAAAGCAATGATTAAGCGATCAACTGCCAAGGCCGAGCCATTAAGAGTATGAGGAAAATATTTTTGGCCTTCTTTAACCCTTACTCTTATTTTGGCCCGCCGACTTTGAAAATCCTCACAGTTACTACACGAGGAAATTTCCAATCATTCTTCTTTTTTTCTTTTTTCATTTTTTGGTAATAAAATTTCAATGTCATAAGTTTTAGCGGCGGTAAATCCTAACTCTTTATGGCAAAGTTCAATTACTCGATGAGGAATTTTTAACTGGTGGAGAATATTACGAGCATCAGATACCAACTTTTCTAGTTCCGAATAAGAATTTTCCGGCTTAACCATTTTAACTAATTCGACTTTATGAAATTGGTGGAGCCTAACCAAGCCTTTGTTTTCTTGACCTGCGGCCATTCTTTCCGCCCGGAAACAGGGACTATAAGCGCACAAATTTAAAGGTAAATCTTTCTCGGTTAATATCTGGTCCTGATAAAGGTTAACCAAACTAACTTCAGCGGTTGGAATAAGATAAAGATTATTTTTTTCGTTTTCTTTTTCTATTTTATAAAGATTATCTTGAAATTTGTGAAATTGCCCAGTATTATAGAGGTTATAAGAGTTCACTAAATATGGAGTATCGAATAAACGATAACCACGTTTGCTATTTTCGGTCCTCATAAAATTAATCAGAGCATGCAATAATTCGCTCCCTAAACCTTGATAAACCGTAAATTTGCTACCGGAAAGAAGAATACTTTTTTCTTTGTCAATTAAATTTAACTTTTCTAATATTTTTTCATGGGTTAAATTGTGTTGAATATGGTGTCGATATTCGGTGCTGTCAATGATTTTGTTACCTTCCTCGGTAGTGGGAGTATTGAAAGCAGGCAAATTAGGTAGTTGGTTGGTTAATTCACTTAATTTTTTTTTCAGTTCGCCTAATTCTTTTTCTAACAAAGCGACTTTCTCATTAATTTTTTCAACTTCTTGAGCAGTTTCCTTTCCTTCTTTAATTAACTTATTCCTTTCTTCCCTTAGCGGACCAATCATTTCATTCAATTCTCTTTTTTTAATTAACTTTTCTTTGATAAGTAAAAGTTTGTCTTGGGTTATCCCACGATATTCAAGGCGTTTAACTAAGTCTGCAAAACTGGTAAAAAATCTTTGGTTATCTAACATCTAGTTTTCTTAATCTTGACTTTTTATGATTTCTTGTAACTAAAAACAACCCTACTAAAACTGCAAGAATAACAATAAAAGAACCAATTAAAATAGGAATTAGCAAGTTATTTTCAGGGGATTTATTTCCATTGTTTTGATGATTACCTGTGGTAATATGTTTGACCATTTCCCTTTTCAGAAGTTTGCAGAATTCCAAAATCTCCCTCTTAGAATTTAATCTCTTAAAATGTTCCTGGAAGTCTCTTGCTTTTACTTTGGTTCCATCATTCAATAAAATTTCAAAATCCATTTTATTCTCTTCTTTTCTCATTTTTGCAAAAAAATTTCGAATTTCTTCGCTTGCCTTGTTTCTTGCTTCTTCTAGTGAAGAGGCTTCAATAATCTCCTTTTCTCCCTGATTAATTAAAGGCTGGTGTTTTTTTGAATTTTGATTGTCATTTTTTTTCTCTTCATTTGCCCGAAAAATAGCAAGTAAAATTTCGTTTTTATAATTTTCTATTTCTTCTTCTTTGTCAAGACTTTCGATAACTGACTGGTAATTTTGATATTTTCCATTTTCTAGGACTTTCATGTCAACCTGTTTACTTTCGATTTGAAAAATAGCAGCAATTCTAATATTTTCTAAGGAGGGGTCAGTTCCCTGATTTTGAGTAGATGCTTTTTGGTATGCTACCTGATTTTTTTTGTAAATATCCTTCAAGCGTTTAGCAAAATCTTTCTTTCTTTGCACATTTTTCTGATTTTTGACTAACTGTTTTTGATTAGCAGTTGAATTTAAAGGCTGATTTTCATCTAATTCTTCTAAACAGGTATTAAAATCGTTTAACTGCATTGGCGAACCATCAGGCTCTGACATAGCAATTAAATTTAATCCTTTTTCGCTTTTGGCTTGGTCGCAAAGTTTATTATTTTTATCAATAATATCAAGAAGTTCGGCTGCCAGCAGAGCCAAGTCACTATTTTGAACTTGAATTTCCAAATTTTTTTGTTGAACTTCGGCATAAGTAGTTGGATTAGGATTAGTGGGAGGCACCTGAAAGGGAATAGTAGTTACTTTTTCAATAGTGCGAAAATAGTTATCAATAATTATTTCTTCCCTGTAATGCTCTATTCGGGCTTTGTCGGGACCAAAAGAAACATCACGAATAGTTATTTTATTTCCTACTAATAATAAATCAGGGTCATTAGACAAGATGGAAATAAAATTAATCCGGCTTTGCCTAATAGTAATTGGATAATTTAGGGTTAAGTAAGAAGGGTTGCCGCCCCAGCCCTGAATCGAATTTCCGACTTCAAAAGTTATATCCTGATTTCAAGTAGGATGATGATTATTATTTTCACTATCCTTTCCTACCCCTAAATTAGCATCATGATAGTCTGGATAGGTATTGTGAAAATTACAAATCCCTCCCCTAGGAGCAATTTTCTGGCCCATATCTTCTAAACCAACAGGAGCTTCGAAACCCGGACCAAATTTAAAATTGTTAGAACAACCTTTAACTTTGCAAGTAGTTTCATTCGGAAGAAGATTTTTTAACTCTTCATATTGTCCTTCGGTCAAAGCCGCTGGATGAATAAAATGATTTTGTCTTTCTATTTTTCTAGTTCTACCACACATTACCCTTTTGCTCGAACTGGTTGGAGTTGGCTGATAGTCACATGGAGAGTCTGATACTCTTCGACTATTTGCATAAACGAAAGGACTTCATCACTCTCTTTGTTGTTCTCCCTTTTTTTGTGCTTCGATAGGGTTATCAATAATTAATTGACCGAGGTAAAATTCTCCCTGATTATTTCGGAAATAATTTTTAACTTCCGTAAAAATTTTGTCAAAGTTTTCAATTTGATTATAACCAACATTTTTAGGTATTGAATATTCGTCAAAAATACTAATCCCTTGCCTGTCAAAATCAATTTCAAATCCTCCCTTAATATTTTCGATAACTAACCTTTGCTTAATTATCTTTTTACAGTTTTCACAACAATCTTCACATTGAAAAAAAACATCATCTTCATCCTGCTCAATTTCTTTGTTCTGTCTACAATTTTTACAAATTCCCATTGTCATGATTTTGGCTGTTTAATCTATTTTACAAAAAAACAGTAAGTTTTTTAAGTATTTCGTCCGAACCTTTTCCTTAACTCTTCCATCTGTTTCTTTATTCTAGGATCCTTAATTAATTCTTCTAAACCACGGGGATTTTTCATTGCCTTTTCTATTTTTTTCATCTGCCATCTTATTCATAAAAAACAAACTAATAACCCGGCACAAAAAGAAATTACTAAAAAAAGAGCAAAAAATCAAGCATTAATTTCCATAATATATTAATTTTAGTTATTTATTTTCCGAACACTGATTTAGAATAAGTAGTAAAAAAATTTATAAAAAGCCAGAGTGGCTCAGCGGTTAGAGCAAACGATTCATATTCGTTAGATCGGAGGTTCAAATCCTCTCTCTGGTACCATAAAACGTTGCAATATTTGTAGAAATAAATTATTTAGAATTTAACAAAAAATGCCAGTTAAATTACCAGATTTCGTGAGAGTAATTATCCAAAATGAAAAAGGAAAATTACTGGTAATCTTTCAAAAAAAATGAAATTGCTGAGTTTTCCCAGGTGGTAAAATAGAACCAGGCGAAACACCTGAGGAGGCTGCTAAAAGAGAAGTTTTTGAAGAAACTAATTTAGCAGTTGAAGATTTGGAAATAGTTGCTGAACAGGCTTTTGGTGCAAAAAAAAATCAGCACTGCATGGGTTATTTAGTTAAGGTTAACAAATATTCAGGGGAGATAGAAATCAAAGAACCAGAGAAGATTACTAATATTCAATTCAAGAGAATAGATTATGAATTTGCGATCAATAGGCTTTTTTTTGCCCTCGCTCTTGAACTTGGTTAGCAAGGGAAAAAGAGAAGCAAAATTAAAATTAATATATGAATATAAAACTAGTAAATAGTGAGAAACATTTAATTAAACTAGATATAGATGGAACAAGTACTGAAGCAGATTTTTCAACTTTAAACAAAAATTTAAAAAAAGTTCTGGAAAAATTAAAAGAACAGGGTCATAAAATTTGCTTCACCACCGGTCGAAATTACTTGTCTGCATTGCCTTTCTATGATAAAGTGGGTTTGGATACCTTTTTAGTTACTTATAATGGAGCTTATATTAATAATCCCTCCGACAAGGACAATAAAGAAATAGTGGCTTTCCATACTATTAGGAATAACGTAGTAAGGGATATTTTGAATGAGCCTGTAATTAAACAAAATATTAAGAATGTTCTAATAGATCATGTTAATGGTTTAAAAGAAGATGGCAAAATCGACTTGAAAACGATTAGCACCAGCGATGATATTTATTATCAAGAAATATTTTTCAATGGCAATCCTTACACCAAAGGAGAAAATATTTTACAACTTCTAGGAAAGAAAGATGTTTTACAATTAGTTTTAGAATTTCCGAAAGATGAAAAAACTTTTAATGAAATATTAGTAGCTTTGCAACAAAAATACAACAATGCCATTACTTATTATTTCGGGAGTAAGTTAAAAGCCAAAAATCCTGGAGACAAGATCCTAGTTCCAGACCCAGAAAGAAAAATAATAAAAATTCGGAATGAATTAGCCAGCAAAGGAATGGGAGCAGAATGAGTAGCAAGGCAATATAATATTAGTATGAACAATGTTATTGCTTTTGGTAACGATGTTAACGACATAGAATTAGTGCATAGTGTTGGAAAAGGGGTAGTTACTGCTGACAGTCATGATTATCTAAAAAAACGTTTCTACGGGATAACTGATTTCGGAATTCTTAACAGCGATGGAGTAGCC
>CAJVPN010000592.1:0-24451 GCA_910592215.1 Entrophospora candida
AATGCGGTAATTTGGTTGACAAACTTTAACACCAAGATTTTTTACTATTTTATTAATAATCTCTCCTAATTTTTTTTAAAAAGAAGGAATAAGTCTTAAAAAATCTGTGTCTCAAATTTGGTGGAGATTTTTGAGCAAAAAAGGGTTAAAATTAAGGTTTGTGGCTAATTTTATTAATAGAATTTCGACGTTGATCACCAATAAATTTCGGAAAATACACTTCCCAATCGTTTAATGTGACAAATCGTTCGACTATTATTGTCAAATTTACATAATGTCGTGAACTAATATAAATTTAGTAATGATCCTAGTGCTAAATTCCTCATGAACATAGTAAAATACATGTACTAAAAAAGAATAGAACTCTACAACAAAAATTTTTTTTTAAATAGAGGGGACCTGTCTTAACAACTAATGAAGCTATTTTTTTAAAAGTAGGAAAGAAAACAACTTCTATACTTTTAAAATTTCAGGAGGTCTTTAGACCAAGACAACTATATAGCAGGTTGGTATTAGAAAAAATATTAATATCTGTTAAGGACTCCAGAAACTTATATTAGATGTTCCTGGCTAACGAAATCCTGGATTGACCAATAATATTACAAGTAAAACAATTACAAAATTTGCCCAATTTGGTAGAAATTTGTTATATCACGAACGTGATGACCAACTGTGGCTGACTCGGTCTAAAGACATCCTATTGCTGCGCCACGCTCTCAAATTTCAAACAATTGCGATTTCAAAAATGCAATAAAATTTAAAAAAGGGTTTTCACGTGATTTTGGCTAAAAAATTATTTTCCTTACTGCCAAATTTAGATATATGGTCGAGTATTAGTCTAAATTTAGTAATGATGGACAAAACTAGTCTAAATTTAGCAATGATCCTAGCGCTAAAATTTCTCATGAGCATAGTAAAGTACATGTTTTAAAAAAGAATAAAACTCTACAACAAATGATTTTTTTGAGAAAATCTCTTTATTACATTAAAACTGAATACATATTCTATCCACTAATAGAGCTATTTTTTCAAAAGATAGGACAGAAAATGACTTCTATTACTTTTAAAATTTTGCCCAAAATTTAGGAGGTCTTTAGACCAAGCCAACTATATGATTATTTGAATTTATATTGTGCTACATTAAATTTCAATTGTTTTAAAGTACAGTCGTACCTCGTTTATATCCCCACTTATTTATATCCCATCTTTAGTTGTATCCCCAATATGTGCTGGAATAAATTTCCCTATTACTATTGTAAAATAATATAAATATACCTTGTTTGTATCTCATTAGTTATATCCCTATACCCACATTTTCAAAATTTCTTACATTAAATCCAAAATATTCACATTTTATATCCCAATTCAATCACAATTTATTGTGCAACATAAAATAAAATTTCTGCATTTCCAAAAAAGTTTTTAGAACAAAGTGATTTTGCTACTAGGGAAGATATTAGATAATATAATAAAACGTTTAAATGTGTCTACAAATAGAAAAAAAACATCAATCTCCAATTACTGGATTTTATTAATAAATTTAAATAATAAATAATAATAAATAAAATAAATTTTATTAATAAATTTTCAATAAATTATCACATGATGGATTTTAGTTATATCCCATAAACCTCTCAAAAAAAAGGGGGGATATAAACGAGGTATGACTGTACTGAGAATGCAGAAAACACACAATAGGTAAAACTGTTTTTTAAGTGACAATTTCAAAAAACTATCCCTTAAATGGTTAAACAGCTATTGATAGTAGAGTTGCCTTCTAAAACTCACAAGTTAGAATTATTTGAAATTAAAACCATTCTAAACTAGTTTAGAAAATGAGCCTAAATTCCTAAACTGTTCAAAACTCCTAAACTGTTTTCAAAACTCCTAAATTGTTTCAAAACTCCTAAACTGTTTTCAAAACTCCTAAAAATCCCAAACCAAACAAATTCTTAATCTTTATTTTTTATTTTTGCTTATTGTTGTTATCACTCATTATTTAATAAAGTTTTTTAAAAATAATAATTTTTTACATAATTTTGGGAATTGCATCAAAATCAAATACTTCTGGACACCACAAGTCACAAAAGCCTTTAAAAATTGAATGATCAATAATTCCTGCACATTTTTTAATAACATTTCATCTTTATCCCAAATGGTTATGTATTTGCTTTATATGCTGCACTTTCTAAGGATTCACTTACACTATCTCTTTCTGCGACATTTTTTGATATATTCACATTCATGTGCTAAATGGACTTGCAGTTTATTAACAACTCCATTACTCCATTTACAATTACATGTTTTGCATTTGGCTCCAAAATGTCCTGAATATTTCGAAGGATAACATTCAAAATGTTGTCAAACTGCATTTTTGAACTATTTATATCTACATCAATATTGTGATTAAAAAAAATTTATGTATATTTTTAAGAAAAAGAAAATTATATTAGAACAAATAAAAAGATTATTATATTTTTATTGATTTAAACTAAACCAATGATTTAATTAATTAATTAATTGTCAGGACAATAATATCAAATAAAATGAATTTTTGATAAAAACGTTGGTCACTTGAAGAGAAAATGATTTTGATCGCGGAAAATTAAATCGGAAGTGATTTACGAAAGTTGCACAAAAAGAAAATCGGAAAAATTCATTGATTCACGAAAAATATCAGGAGTTTCGAAAATAACACACCAAACAAAATCCAGACCATTTTATTTTACAGCCTTCTTCCTAACATCAGAGCCCAAATACAATTTCAGGGCCACCAACCCTGCACTGAATTGTAATCTCCTGTGCTTGAAACAAGTTGAAGATTCTTGTTGCTTTGATAGATCTGGATGTTTACATGGCACTACAATTCATCAACAGAATTGCGAATTGATCACAGGACCATTCTTACCCTAGAAGTAGGATCGTTGCATGCAACTTTTCAGTCAGCATGCCAGCAGCCTTCTCTGGTCTGGGAAGATTGGTGAAAATGTCATTGACAATTGATGCAGTTTCAATAAATCCCAGAGCCACGCCTCCCCCCGAAAATTTAACAACATCATTGTATCATCAGGGCACACTAGTCAGATTAGCCTTGTGTACGCAAGGGAATGTGTGTAAAGTGTTCAAGGTAACGTGCATGCTTCAATGTCTGCCAATTTCCGATAATCAAACATCTCATATTTAAATTGTTTGTTTTTCAACGGTGTGCTGCCTTGACATCTTGTTATATATTTATCTTAATATTAATATTGATTACACAAAGCAAAATACCAATCATTCATTTGTTACCATCTTGGTAAGGATTTTATTACCCAGAAAGTTTTGCTCCGCGTTTTGATTTCAATCAAAATATTTATAAACTAAAGGACACCATATTATATCAATACAAATAAAAAAAGAACCTCTGTCTTCAGACCCAAACCATACCAAACAATATCATTCACGTTTTGTCATTGAAAAATAAATAGTTTTTCCAATAAAAAAAATCAATTCGTGTCAATAAAAAAAAAACATGTGCTACACCAAGTGCCAATAATAATTAATAATAATATTTTGTTCAAATTAAAAAAAAAAAAATAAAAAAAAAATGCGTAAAGAGAAGCAAAAAAGAATTAATAGAATTCGTTCTTGAGATTGCTGGGTAAGTGTTTATCATAAGAATGATGGTGGTGGTTATCGCCACTCGTCGTTACTCTAGTTAATAATAAATTTTTTTTTTTGAATTTTTTGAATTTTTAAACGCGTTTTTTTTAATTTTTTCAAGAAAAAAAAAAAAGAAACAAGAGATCCCTGGGTACGAGTAAGTGTCATTTATCATAAGAAGTGTGGTTATCGCCACTCGTCGTCACTCTAGTTATATTATTATTATATTAGGAAATCTTATTTTTTACCACAAAAATATAATTTGAATGTTTATAAATATTCCATTAGAAGTGAGCAATTGCATTTTTTTGCAAACATATCACTTGAAATAATTTTCCAGATATTTGAAGATTCTCCGTCATCTAGTTTGTTGGCACTATCGTAAACATGTTCAAGTTTCCACTAATAAATATGTTGCAACCCAACACATTTGGAAGAAGTCAATATTAAACTATTTCAAAGGATTAAAACAACCTCCAACCTGGGATGAATTACGATATATCAGGTTTTTCTTTGCTTCACCTCAAACCTGCATGCGTTGTGGTGTGATGGACATCAAAGCATGAATTTTTAGATGCATGTTACTATATTGCAAAGGGGAAGAACCAGTTATAAAAATTCACCAATCAATTTTGTGCATGTTGCACAAAATTTTTTAAAATTTGTGCGTGGAAAAATGTAATAGTGCACAAAAATTTTTGTCACATTGTGCACATGAATTTTATACACTGGGAAGATATTTATTCACTAAAAGAAATGGAGTTTCATCTTAATATTTTTCATGCTCCATTTGTCAAGAATATTTCATCAGTTGCAGAACATGACAAGGTCCAAGTGTGTTTAGTTGTAAACCATAATTCTAAATTATAAATGTTATTTTTTATATTTTATTGTATTGCATCAATTGTAAATTTCTTAATAATATTTTATTAATATATTAATATATTAATTTTAACTCAAAATATTAACTGGTGCATTCAAAAATATACACAACACATCTTTAAAATAAAATTTTAATAAAAGAATGAAAGTGCAAAAAAAAAAAACTAAGATCAATTAATTTGTATGACCTGTAAGAAGAGTTAAATTAATATACATGGTGAATCAATCAATTCAAGTATAAACAAAATAAAACCATTTAATGAAGATAAATATATAGGAGGCTCAATTTTTTCCAAATCAAAAATATCATTCAACTTCCACTTGGTTTTTTTATTAAGAAGTGGATATCTTGTTTTCACAATCTATTGTTTGACCAATAAACAATCCTAATTCATCATTATAATTATCATCCTCTGTTTACTCCTACTCTTCCTACTCCTACTCCTCTTCTTCTTCTACCATTTCAATCCATTCATTGATTAAATTTCTCCACTCACAAGGTGATTCAATATCATGCTCAGATTATTCAAAATCATTATTAAAAAAATCATCATTTCTATCATCATCATCATCATCAGAAACCATAAACAATTTACCTGTTTGTTCTGGAATTGCAATACCTAATACCTGTAGTTTTAAATTTTTTGTTTGAATTTTGAATATTGTCTAATTATTCTATCTAATCTCTGAAATTCTCCTTTCATTTGACTCACAGCAAAGACCTTTTCAAACTATAAGAAAAAAAATTAGATGATTTAATAATTATAGTCAAAAAATATATAAAAAAATATAAAATTCACATAAATCCAAACAATTTCTTTTTTTTTCTGTGGAAAAATCCATTATAGAAAAGAGCCTTTCCACAGAAACAGTATTTATGCATATTGCAAACTTTGATAGAAAAAACACTCAAATCTGGTGTATAAGCTGAAACACCGAAACAAAAGCCCAAAAGCCAAGTACACCATCATTAAATTGATTTAATGAAATATTGTGAGAAGGAAAATTTTGACTATGATAAGAAAAAATTTTGTAATTTGCCTAACGAAATATCAAGAGCTTTTTTAAACCATACACAAAATATATCATCCATTCACTGAGTTTTGCAATAAAAATATTGTATTATCTTGAAGGAAAATTTTGTCACAATATTCAGGATAAAGAATTAAGGATAATAATAATAATGGCTACTCCCATATTTGCCAATGTTTTTCTAGACAAATAATCATTCTTGCACTTAAATTTTGGTCAGGATATTCCTTCTACATCTTGTAAAAATAGGCAAAACAATGTAGTACATCATGGAGACAAGCATTATCTGTTTGTAATTTGTTGAGTGCACCACAAAATGGAAGCAAAAGCTTTTCCAATCTTCATTAGCAATTATTCTACAGGTTTCAAGTTGCAATTCTCTATCACTCTCATCATTTCCTGTATAATTATCATCTGCTTCAAATTCACTAGGAGTGTATTTTGAAACAAGCATCTAAATAAATATAAGAATTAATTCTTATTGAATAAAAAACCTTTAATGATATTTTTAAATACATTTAAAGCAAACTTAGTTCTGGTAATGAAAATTCCAGCGAGCAGCACATGGAAGGAGAAGTGTAAAATATTTGTTATATTTAAACTTTTGTTCATCACATAACTTTGCCATAAAGTAAACTGATCTGTTTAAGAAAGAAATAATTTGAATTGTCTTTTCAGATGAAACAACTAAACTAGATGATTCTTTATAATCTCTCCCACAATTAAATTGGTTTGATGTGCAAAGCAAGGACCAAAAAAACATCATGTCATTCTGGTGCCAGTCATTTTCTACAAAATATAAGAGTTAAACTTGCAAATAATTGAATAAAAATTTATTTTTAAAAAAAGTACCATGCTTGCTTGATCTTATGATGCTGAATCAGTAATCATAGCATTACATTTGATATTTAGTTAATCTAACTTGCCCAAAAAATTCAATGATAATTCTTTTATATTTTGCCATTGCAAACAATTTCTACTCACATCTTCTCCCCAAATTAAAACTTGTTCATGTGAAGTGATTAAAACTGAACCTAAAATCTCCTGCTTTTTAATTTTTTCCACCCATCAAAGCCTATAAAAATCCTTCTGTGCAGTATCAATTAAATTATTCCTATTTTATCAGAATTACTAGCTAATATTTTACAGTTTGGTAATTTCAATCCTGGATTTGCAAAATTAGATAATATTTGAATTGATTTTTTGTCAACCCATCTGAATTATCAACCATTATCTATGGTAGAATCCAATACAAGCTTTTCCCAATGCTCTTTATCTTGTTTAGAAAGAGGAACAGAATGAGCAAAATAATCACTTATTTTTCTTTTTTTATTACCTGATTTTCTACAGACAAGACTGTTGATGAACCTGATAAAACCGAAAGGCTTGAAGATCCATTGGTGCATATTGAAGATGAGGAATCAAGTTCAGGACCTCAAAATATAAAATTGTAAGTTTCATTTTGCTTAATAATTATATTTATCTCAATACTAAAAAATTACCACCATCATATTGATTATTCTCATCTCCAGGAAAAAGAATTTTCTCTTGTTCATGTTCAGTATATTATTCCTTGAATATTGTACAATTTTTTAAGTGAGAAGTTACCAATTTTTTAGTATTTGTTAATTTAGTTTTACAAAAACAATAAAGTGCCTAATGATTCCTTTTCGTTTAATACTGTGATTATATCCAGTATTATTTTTAGAATTTTTTTTGTGAAACCGGCGATTAATGTGTGTTCGTCCAATGGTTGTAAAACATAATAAAAATTTGGATGATCTACATCATGGTAAAATTCGAATTTACATACATATGTAAACTCGATAAGTCGGTCTCGCGATAAGTCGGCCAAAATTTTCACCACTTTTTCTTAATATTTATTCAATAAGTCATCGAGTTTACATATATAGCAAAATTTTATCCCTTAAACGAAATTGCGTACGCAATTTGCAATTGTGATTCTCATGTACAATTTAGTCAACCATTCTTAACATTGATCGATATTTGTGAAAAGAGTGACAAAGAAGAAGTAATTATTTATATATGATTATTTCGTATTAATCTGAAATTTGTTACTTAGCTCACCGAACAAACTTATCAATTGGTGAAGAAAATTTTTCTCGAGCTTTAAAGTTTGGAAAATTAGAGCCTTACATGATTTAATACAAAATATTGCCAAATTATAAAGTATAAACTTAGGGTGATTTTGTCACTATTACCGCCATGCTATTACTCAATAATAGACATTAAAGCTTGCACAAATGGAACTTAAACATGTACATTATTTGAGAGAATTATTAATGATTAAAGTGAATTTATTGCTGAAACCTTTCACAACATTGAAGTCTTGATTTTGGTTGATTGTGTGTACAGAATCATTGTTAAATATGAAACATGATGACTAATGATTAATAAATTATGAAATATAAGCCCAATGGATTGTATAGTGAAGCATGTAAATTGTCACAAAAAAACTTAAATTTGTAAACCTCCATTTATTGAACAATTTCAACCATAATTACTTCTATGCTTCTTTACATATCACTTGAAACTTCTTTAACAAGAAGTTTTTCTTTTGAATTTAGTTCAAACAATGTGATAAATAGCATTTGATTTTACCCTATTTATCATCCCGGTTTATTTTTACATACCAGTTGTTTTAGCCCTACATCCCGGTTTCTCAAAAAAAAAGTCAATTTTTGATAATACCAATTCAAATATAATCACCCGAGGTTACCTCCACTAATTTTTTCTAAAAGAAGGAATGAAACCTGTCAACAAAGTTAAGGCTCGTGGCTAATTTTATTATTAAAATTTCGACGTCGATTACCAAAAAATTCCGGAACAAACACTTGAAAATCGTGACAAATCCTTGATTGGTATGGTTGATGAATCATTAATTAAATATTTGTTGAGTTGTTTTTATCAAGTGTCCAACGATCACAACGATCAAAAGTGTTGATCGAGACATAATGTTTCATGTGTTGAGAAGAAATAATAATTTTTCACGATTAATACTTTTTAGCAACCATCAAGATTGTACTTGTCATTCTATACGAGAAGAATCAAAAAGTACACATTATTATTGTGTGACATAATGCTCACTTTGTTGGCATGCCCCATTACAGTCAAACCTTGTCACAGAGGATGAACGGAACACTTGAGAAAATTTTATTCAAAATCCGTTGTGACAAGAATTTAATTATAGTCCGGTGTGACAAGGTTTGACTGTAATAATAATAACACTATCTATATTATCATTAATTCTTAAATATTTATTAATCAAAGAAATTTACAAATAAATAGAAATTATTTGATTCTAAATAAATAAATTATATGTATAAACAAAAGTAAAAGATAATATACAATAGATTTCTCTTTTTTATATTTCTTTAGAATTTTTATTTAAAATGACGGATAACCTGAAGGTGGTATTCTAATCAATTTCCATTTTTTCTCATT
Source organism: Entrophospora candida (assembly GCA_910592215.1). Lineage (NCBI taxonomy): Eukaryota > Fungi > Glomeromycota > Glomeromycetes > Entrophosporales > Entrophosporaceae > Entrophospora > Entrophospora candida. Next base: position 9,022 of record CAJVPN010000592.1, read on the forward strand.
ATTTTCCCAAATTGTCCAACCAACTTCTTTCAATATATCAGATTTTATATCAAACAACTTCTCATAATCTCTAGTACTATCATTGGTAAGGCTATTCTCAACAAAATATTTATTAATGGCTTTAAGTGCATTACCATAACGTTTTGCTTGGCGCTCCCTACTAATGTAAACAAGCAAGTTTTTTATATCTGAAGTTGGTGGAATAGAATCTAACCATTGTATTAAAGATTTATAAGTTTCTTCAAATCGTTCCAATAAACCATTTTTATTTGTTGCAGCAGCTTTTTGTGCAAGAACCATTAAAGCCTGAGCTTTAGAACGTAATGCTAATACTGCCACTTTCTTTTTTTCATCATTCTCCTTTTTGTTTTTTTTGGCCGATTCATTAACGTTTGTTTCTTGTTTAACTCCATAATATCGTGCCAATTCAAGCAAATCAATCTTTGATAATAATTCATCTGCTGTATCTATAACTATTTTTGCATTTTCTACTGTTAATTCTGTGGTATTAGTATTAGAGGTAGAAGATTTGGCAGTTTCCAAAAATATTTCTAATTTAGCTTGATAAAGTGGTAAATGCTTTGGATATTTATCTTCAAGCTCTGAAAGTAGATCAGTAAGATAACTGGAATCAATTGGAAGTTTTTTTAAATTGGCAATTTGTACATCACGAATTGCTTCATTCAAATTTTCAATTGCCTTTTCTTCTTTAGTTTTCTCAATTGGTGGTGGTGGTATTTCTGTTGATTGAGCAACATCAACATCATCAGAACCTGAATCTTTCCCAGGATCACCATCGCTATTATTACCAGCAGTAGCATTATTATTATCACTTGGTATTAGTTCTTTAGGTTTGATTGGAGCAGGTGGAATAATTAAATTAATAAAATTTTGACCGCCATCAATTCTATTTGCAGAATTATTTATAAAATTCAATTTTCCTATTAAAATATCACCAGGTTTTGCATCTTTTGGATAAGATGAATAGTCATTAGGTGAACCAATAAATAATGCTTGTCTAGAACCTTTTTCCAATGCCAATCTACCAACTGTAGATTTACTCGAAGTGAAAACATCCGAGATTTGATTATATATGTCCAGGCTAACTTTTTTTGAAAGATTAAAGTCTAACAAACATACAGTATTATTTAATTTTTCCAAGATTGGTTGAGACTGATGACGAACTTGTGCTCTAATCACATAATCACCTTTACTTTCTAGTTTAAAAGTGCTCGGATAAATGTCAAGGTACCCGATAACTTTTCTGTTGGCATCAAATACTAACATATATTACAAATAAAATTAAAAATTAAGATATTTTATTTTCCAAAAAAAAACAAATAAAAATTAAACTTACTTATGGCAAAAAAATCCTCGAAATAAGAATCATACAATAAATGATTGAATGCTGGAAATCTTGGCGTGAATGATAAATTTTTATCAATGGTAGTAAACTTGTAAGTAAGTATTAAACCAAAAGATCGCCTAGAAGAAGGAATGATATCTCGAGTTGGGCTTAATGGTTTAAGTGACATTTCAGAAGGTCTTATAGCTTTACGGAGAACATCTATGAAATAAAGAAATAAATGAGTAAATAGATTAAATTATTTTACTATTAATTATTATTTATTTTTACCAAGAGATATGGATGGATTTATTTCGTCTTCTCTCCTAATTGGAGCAGTAATTTCCAAACGTGTGAAAGGACAACCACCGTTAACAAAAACAGTTTCACCTCCATTTGTAGTGGTGTTGGTGATTTCAATTCCATGAAAGACAATTTCAGCTGATACACTGCTATTTCCTAAACTTGACCAAAATTGAGCTAAACAAAACTAAAGTAAGAAAAAAATTTGACAATAATCGTTACTAATAATACTAATAATTGCCAATGCAGCTCAATCAATCAGTCGATCAATTACTAACCTCCATCGTAACGCCACCACGGACAACAAATCTTTTCCTTTCAATATGATAATCATCATCACCACAATCATTAAAACCAGTTTTATTAATAGTAAAAAAATCTTTTTTCTCATAAGAAGTGAATCTTTTTTGTGGCAATAATTGAATTGTGTGTAGCAACATCCGTGTTGGTGTGGAGGATGGTGTTACGGAAAATTTCAAAGTCACATCTATTATAATAAATAATAATAAATGCGCGTGAGTATGAATATATATGTTACATCAACCTACATGTATTTAATGTTCAATTATAATATTACTATTTTGATTTGGTACCTGCAAATGTTGCACCTTTTGGAACTCTCAAAAATCTTCTTTCAATATGACCAGGCAAAAATTTTAAATTGTCATAAACAATTTTTGAATTATCTAAAAGTTCAGGCTTGGCAACTGTAATTGGTATTTTAAATAGTGGACCACGTTCTGAACATGTTGTATCATAGCCCTAAATTAAATAATTAAATGTGAATAATTATAATTATAAATATAAATATATTTGTGTTTGAATAATTACTTGAATTTCTGCATAATATAATTCACCAGGCGTCAACTGTGTAGGATCAACTTTAACATCAAAAGTTCGCCCTAAACAAACAAACAAAATAGAAAACATATTATGAAAAAATATTGATCAATCCTTTGAAGTTTTTCCAACAATATATACATATATTATACCTTGACTTCCCAAAAATAAAAAATCAGGTGAACGAACCCATGGACGTGTACTAATTAAAGCCAAACGACTTTCAAAATCAAATTTTTTTGTGTTATTTTCACCAGATGTTGGTTCAATTTCTTTAATAAATTTTGGTTTAACTTCAACTGAAATTACTTGTACACTTGATGTTTCGTTAGCTTCTCTCAAATAAATACCACGTTTATATCTTGGTCTATCAGGAATCAAAATCTTCAATTTAAGAAATTAACGCGAAAAAAAGAACAACGAAAAAAAGAGTTGATTCGATTTTTTCTTAAAAAAAGGAAATATTAATAATAATTAATTAGGTATATAGATAAATCACCTGAAAAGTTTGATCTTGATCTGAACGATCATAAAATTTCTGAAGATAATCCCATGCTTTTTCAACTTGAATCATGCCAACATCAAAGGTTTCATCAACAGATTTTGCACTATTAACAATAGCATTTTTTATTCTATATGGAGTGTACTTTTTATTTTGTGCCTTAAGACCAGATAATAATAGTGCAATACAGCCAGTTGCATTAGGCGAAGACCTATAATTAATAATAATTTTTTTATTTAATTATTCCTGATGTGGAAAAAATGAAAGAATACTAAGGTTAACTACATAGAGGTTCCATTCATTAATTGCGATTTTTGTAAACAATAAGGTGGAGTTGATGCGATTGCACTATAATTTAAGGAATATTAGAAATTAAAATTAAAACCATCTTATTTTTTGTATTTAATTAAATTGTTTTGACATAGAAATAAAATAAATAAATACCCTCCAGGAGCATAGATAGTTACACCTACATCACCATCAGTAGCTGGACCTCGAGAACTCCATGTATAGGCCCGTTCAGGAACAGAATCAAGTAGAGCATATTCAGCTTTAACCATAGCATGACTAACGTATGCACCAACACTAATCATGTCTATTTAAATAATAATAATATTTATTAATTAACACCATAGATATATATGTGTGTATTAATATAATGATTAATGTAATATATACGCACCGCTAGTAGTACCACCAGGAGAACCGTTAGTAGTTAATGCCGGACCATTATTACCAGCACTACAAGCAAAAATACAACCATATTTTCCAATAACTTCATCGCGAATCAAATTAGAAAAATGGCCGTAATTTGGCACAGCGGTAACCTCGCCGTAACTCATATTAGCAACATCGGCTTTAGTATTGACTAAAGCCATGGCTGCTCTTGCTAAACTAGTTCCTGTCTCCATACTTCCCAACCGAACATCACCAATTTTAAGTGAAACGATCTAAACAATAAATTGCATTTACATTAGTTATGTATATATTTATAATTAAATAAAAGAAAGAAAAATATAAAATCTTACCTGTGCTCCAGGCGCAACCTAAAATTTTGTCATAGTGTGAGAAAACAAAATTTGAACAAAAACAGATTTACAATAATCATTACATTAAATTTTATTTTTTAATTAAATTAAATACCCCATTTAATGTTGGCTCATCAGGGAAATTTGCCGCAGCAATGGCAGCAACATGAGTGCCGTGAGTGCTCGAAACCATTACAATGCTGTTTATTTTTTTCCAATAAATTAATTAATAATAATAATAATGGTTATAATGGATATTATTAATATTATTAAAATCACCTAACAAGATTTCCTTCATCATAAATGTTGACCGAAAAATTAAGTAAATCTTCTTGACTAAATGTATGATATTGTCTTTCTTTCCTATAATCAGTTAATAATGGACCACCTTAAATTTCGTGAAAAAATTTTATTATTCATTAACAAAAATCCATATACCAATTAACAAATAAAGTAAAATAAATACCTCTTAAATCGCCAGATTCATCGATATCTATAACAACACGCCAATCATTTCCATCAAAAAAGGTAACGACATCAAAAATCATACCAGGATCTTCATAGTTCCTGAATAAATCTTTTAGAACGTCTAATCTAGCTTCAAGATCAGATTTAATTAAAACATCGGCTTCAGATGGACCGGAAGATGGTGGGTGTTCTTCTTCCCATAAAGCAAGTTTTTGTTGAATTTCCGTTATATATTTTTGATGATCAACTTCGATCCTTTGTTTTCTTTCCTAATTAAAAAATCAATAAACATGCATATTTTACGTAAATTAATATTAATAATAATAATAAATTATCAATGTATAATGTATTTTATATTATGTTAATACTTTTTGTAATCTTGAAACCAAAGGTTTTGGAAACATTTCAATAGCTCTTTTCATTCCAATATGAAATTCATCAGATGGATTATTCCAATCAGGATCAATGATTAAAGTACGGCCTGATAAACCCTGAATGGTGTACAAAACTTCACTTCCTCCATCTTGAATTATAGATTTAACAATGGTTTTTGTGATTACATCGCCTGATTAAAAATAAAAATATTAGGAATAATTAAGAATATTGTTATAATATTTGTAAATAAATATATGTGTATTTACCAGCTCCAGTACAATCAATCAAATCAATGATTTTTGGTTTTCCTTCAGTAGTAACCTAAATATAGAAAAGGAACTTTCAGCATTACTTTCAACAATAAATAATAATTATTTATTATTTTTTATATACCTGAAGACCGGCAGCACCAGGATCAACACCAGTATCCAATATTGCAATAATAGTGTCACGGCCATCATATTCAGGATGTTTTTTAATGAAAGAGGCAGCTTCAGTTTCCTTTAGTTTTAGGATGATGTAAAGAAGAAGAAATAAATTAACGCGCCCAAACTTTTTTATTTTATTTTTGTTTTTATTTTTTTTTTTTTACTTACTTCTTTTGGAAGTAAACCAAATGTAGGAAAATCAGGAATTGGTTTTGTTGTTTTAATTGTCATTTTTTTATTTTTTTCTCCAATTTCTGTATCAAGTATCATTCATTTAAATGAAAAAATTATTTATTTTTTTTTTATTTTTTCAAAGTTCAAAAAAAATTTAAAATCAAATAATAAATTTAATATTTATTATATAATATAATATTTGTAATGATTACATATTGTCGCCAGCATTTTATTATTACACACCTTTTACTAATTCGCCGCAGATGATGGCCTTTTGAGTATTACTGAAATTTTGAAAATGGTTGATTAATCAATATGATTCAATATAATAATCAGCATAATAATGATTTACATACTTTGAATAATTAAGGTATTGTCGTTTAATAGTGTGTTTATGATTGTGATTACGAGAATGAAAATATTGCTTATAATAAGAATATATAGGGCTTCTATTCTTATAATTATGATTAATTCGCAGAAATAAGTTATTATTTAATAATATCGATGAAATATTTTTCAATATTAATATACTTTCAATGTTATTTTTAATCATTCACATAATCAAAATTTTTTTTTCAAAATTAAAATCAGATTGATGATTCATTTCCATTCCTTGTCATGTGCCATCGTGTGACATCGATAAATATATATATAACAATAATAATAATAAAGTTCATAAATTTTTATGGTATGTATAACGTCGATCACTGCAAATTTGAAATATAAGCAATTACTGTCATTTGATACATTTATTTTAAAATCATAAATGATATATAATACCGTTATGCGAAATCACAATCCTGAACATTTACCTATTATATATATATATTATAAACCGAATAATTAAATTATTATTATATATTAAATAAATGAAGTATTATAAATATTTAAAATGAAAACGTCGATTTCTATCTAATTGATAAAAAACAAACACTGCTCTTTACAATTTATTATAAAATTGTAATATTAAAAAAAATAGACTTTTTCATTGGTAATAAATTGCTACATTAAAGATTTGCCTCTAATAAAACTTTGTGGATATGAGTGACTGCTGGATGGCAGAAGTTTAAACAATAATCTATACTTGGTTTTACATATAAAAGTAAAGTTTATCGATTAATTTGCCCCGCTGGATGGCAAAAGTAGAAACTATGGTTATTTTTCTTTAATTTATCTTAGACTGAGAGCTATTTCCAATTGTTCACACATTCACTGAATTGTAATATCTTGAGCTTGAAACAAGTTGCAGATTCCTAATATTACAACTCTTCAGAATGCTGCAGCCTAGGTGGCAATTTCTTAGTTGCAGAGCCATCTTTACCTTAGAAGTCTGGCTACTTTTTGACTAGCATGCTTATCCGGATAATGTCAGTTCAGGTGCTGCGAGGGAAGATCAGGATTCACGAAAATGTCTTTGATAATGATGCAGCTTTAATAAATTCCAGGGCCACACACCCCCTGAAATTTGGTTGTATCATTGTATCATCAGGAGATGAGGTCAGATTAGCTTTATGCACACGATGAAGATGAGAATTACTGTAATATTCAAAGTAGTGTATTTCAACATCTGTAAATTTTCAAATTAACTATAACAGTTTTCCCTCTTCAACAATAATGTTTCCTTGACCTTTGACACTTTCTTGTGATTTATTATTATACTTAATATTAATGATGATTAGCAAATACACCAACCATTCATTCATTAGTTTGATATAATAATTACATAGAAGACATGACAAATCTTGCTCCACATTTTGATTACAATCAATCATATTCGTAATAAGATATTTATAAAAAGAGAAGATGTCAATACAAAAAAAAAAGTACCTCTGGTTAGTTTTAACTCTTCTTTAAAATCAATTATACCAATAATACTTCTTCTAGTGTGTTTGTCGGCCGACTCCTTCGTCTAGAATAAATTGTTTTTCCAAAAAATGATTCGCGTTGAAAGAACACAACTCAATTAAATCAATGCAAGATACTTTGTAACAATTTAGAAAGAATTGGCAATAATAATACTATTACTATGGAAATTTCCGAAAGAAAAGGTTTCACAAAATTGATTGCTAATTTGAATTTTCACGCGCGTCAGGTCTTTTATCCTCCCAAACTTTTTGAAATGTTCGAGGGTTGTATTTATAATTATGATAAAAATATTATATCATTTAATTAAATCAAGCCTTTTTCAACAATTTGATCCCCTTAATTAATTAATAATTATCTTAATCTTTAACCTATTTTGTTATAAATATTTTTATTTTATGTTTCGTGACAATCGAGTTTTTGTCTGAATGGACCCATCTAACCGCAAATATATATAGTCACTCTTTCATTTGGTTACAAAAATCCTTTTTTAGTTCGCGTTCAAAAAATTCAAATTTTTTTTACAAAAATTGTATTTATTAAGAGTGCAAGTGGAGGGAGAGAGGGTCTATACAGTACGACAATGAATGAATCAGATGAAGCTAAGGCCAAATACACATGGAAATTCTGTGTCTAATAATGATAATAATATGATGTATATTATTAAATGAAAAAATCAATTTCAGCATATTTACTTTATAAAAAATTGTAAAATAAAAAATTTTAATTTTTATTTTCGTCAACAATTTTCAATGCCTTTTAATTTTGTCAAATCGTCAAAATAGCTTTTGGAAAGAAACTACCTTTAGTCGGTACTTTCATCACGTCGTATATCATTAGTCAATACATAAATATTCACGAAGACTTGTTTTTTATTAAACTCTCGAAATTTTTATTTTTTATTTTTTTAATTCAAAAAAAAAACAATCTTGATTGCATTGTTTTTTTTTTTCGATATTAAATTTAAGATATGTATAAGATATTGGGCACGCAACAGCCAATATTATAAGTAATAATGAATAAGAAAAGGGTTTAAAAAAAAGCAACAAGTATTATTAGAGCATGAGAACATTATTCTATTCTAGTTTAAAAAAATATATTGGTGATGATTATTCTAGTTAATTTGCTATATGATGATTGTATTCCATCAATATTCTAGAACTAGATGTCAAGAATATATTCTTTTTTGACTCAATGTAAAGAATTTGCATTGGCAGGTTTTGATATAGTTAGACATATATAAGGAATGAAGGGTTTATCCTTTACAAGGGAAACTCCTAGATGTCAGTGATCTACTTGACGACGTTAAATATAACGAATGACTTATTTTTTTTTTTGTAATCATTATTATGATTTATAACAGGATAATGATTGGAGTCATATTGAAAACTTAATCATCAATTTCTTGATCATTGCTATCCATTATTGTTAAAACAAGATGGTTTCCTTCTGGAGTTTATAACTCCAATAATCAAAGTTAGTGATAATGACTAAATTATATATATTTGTTTTGTACTTTTGTAATCTATCTTTTTTAATAGTGCAAGAAAGATAAATCAATTTTATGATACCTTCCAAAAAAAGTTTTGTAAAATATACTAACTAAAAAGTGGATTTATTTAAGTTTTTCCTATAATATCAACATCCCTATAGAGTAATAACCATATGAAGCTTAAAGTATTTTACACCCTCTTAGCCACTATAAGTCTTTTAAAAAATAATATGAGCTTTGAAGCTGTGTGTTTATGTAGAGAAGATCTTTCAATATGAAAAGATATTCATTAGAAAGCTTTAATGGAACAATTCGTTTTACTTTAATAATGGAGTTCGAGTTTACTATAATACATTGTTGGATTTCATCGGATGATCAGGGTAATCTGTCAGATTGCATTCAAAATTAATTTGATGGGCGGGTAGATAGATTTAATATAAATTGCATTTCAAATTAAATGTGACCTCTTAGAGTTAATAAATTTTCTGCATGACTGAAAGGTCATAGAAATTGGCAAGCAAGTTTTGCTAAAAATGTGATTTTTTATTTTTTTTATAATTCAAAGAGATTTCATCCCAAAATGTGCTTTGACTTGATTACAAAAAGTTGTATCATTATTCTTTTAGTGCCATAAATGACTTTTATATATGAAAAAGGTTGTATCATACTTTTTGTGCCACAGAATGAATTCAAATAATAATTCTATATAAAAAATTAAAGGGCTGTATGTAATATTTAAGACTTTACTATTCATTCATAGATCAGCAATTCCACATCTCTTTTCACTTTATCTGAATTTATTTATATGGTTCATTATCATTATTGTTATCCATTAGTATAATTAATGAAGTACTGTTTGTTATGCTGTTTGTTTATTAGGTTTTACAAAATCTATTGTTCACATGAGAATATGACCACAATTTTTTTTTATTATGGATATTAATATCTGCTTTTATAAATTGTGTGCTATTATAGCTTTCTAATGAAATCCTCCTCTCCCTCATATTGATGTAAAACTATAGCTATTCAAAAATAGCATGACATTTCACTTCAAACTAAGTTACCTTTATAAACTTGATGAATGGTTGAAAAGATGTAAAAATATCACAAGCTTTCGTGTGGGTGTGTGGATTGTTTGTTTTATCACATAGGAAAAAATGTAGGTAGGAGATCATCAGTCATAATACCAAAAAAGAGGTAATTGATTCCAAATGCGGTAATTTGGTTGATAATCATCCAAAAGAAGGAATAAATAACTAAAAAGGGTTTGTGGCGACGTCGATTACTTAAAATTTCGGAAAAAACATCTGAAAATCGTTTGTGTGATTGATGATGATGATCCGCTAAGTGTTAGTAGAAGTAGAGTAGAAGTAGAAGTAGTAATTGAAACCATTGCCATTATACTATTATTATATTATTTAGTTATTATGGAAGCGCCGATAAAAAAGTCTACAGCAATAATATCATTAGAACGTGAAAATTCTGATAAATTACTTAAAGAGAATAAAGTACTTAAACAAAAAGTCGATGCACTAGAAAAAGAAAATAAGTTATTAAAAAAATCCATATATGATTTATCAGTGAAGTATACAACGGTTGGTTATCATCAAAAAATAGGGCATTTTACAATATTTGATCAGGATGAACCAGTACAAGATGGCGGGAAAGAAATCAAGGAAATAAATTTGGAAAATTCAACTGGTGGGTAAAAATATAAATATCTAATTATAATGTATGATATATGTATGTGTGTTATGTATGTATGTATGTATGTATGTAAAGGATCTTTAAAAGAAAAAAGTTATTATTATTATTTTTTAAAATAATCAAATAATAATAGTAATAATAATAATGATGATGATGATGATGATGATGATGATGATGATGATAATAACTGCTAATAACAATGTAAAGATTTTTTTCCCAAGTTGATCTAACCAAAGTAATCCAAAATATATAATTTTTAGTAATAGTGATAGTAATCTATATGAGAATGTATACACACATACATTTATATTTATATTATATACATAACATTTATATATATATTATTTATTACAATATAGGAAATGGTACACGTGATAAACATCGAGAAGGAAGAACTTTTCATCCAAAATCTGAATTTAAGGTTGATTGATTTAGTGGATGAAAAAAAAATTTTTATTAAATTACACAATTGTCTAATATTCTAATCATTTAACTCTTTTCTAATATAATCAACTAATCTAAGGGACATGTCGGAGCAGTTTATGCAATACATTTTTCGCCTTGTGGCAAAATGCTTGCATCGGGGTCATTTGATAAAACAGTTCGAATATGGGATACTGTATCTTTACAAAAAGAGGTAATTATTTTCTTGTGTGTTCAGTAATAATAATGATGATAATACTGAGATTATTAATAAAAATAATAATATAGCAAGCTTGTTTGAAAGGACATACATTAAATGTATCGGATGTTTGTTGGTCAAATGATTCTAATTCAGTGTTATCAGGAGCATATGATCAGACATGTAAATTATGGGATATTGAGACAAACAGATACATACATTCATTTGAAAGTGAAGGTTTTGTTCAGTGTGTAATGTTTAATCCACAAGGTAAATATATGTATCGATTTATCTAATGATTATTAACTTGATTAACATCATATAAATATAATATCAATTATTATTATTATTAGATAATAATGTATTTGTTAGTGGTACATCACGCAAAATTTTGACAGTTATTGATGTCAGAAAACCAGAAAATTCCATCAAATTGAAAAATGAAGGAATGATAAATTCTTTGTATGTTTGTCAAGATGGTCAAAATATTATTACTGGTGATTCCATGGGATTCTTGAAAACCTGGGATATTAGAAATGGTTTGTTTCTATTATAATCAATCGATTGTATTTAAGAAGAATATTAATTAATTGCATTAATTGATTGATATAAAAGGATTGGCATTTCAATCAATTCTCAATGAACAAACCAAAAAACCTATTTCTCATATAGCAATTCCACGAAAAAGTTTTAGTATGTTTTTTCACCTAGAAAGAGAGAGAACAAAATAAAATGAATCCAATAAAAATATTTTTCCATCCTCTTTTTATTTTCTAATTATATATATACATGTGTGTATATATATAGATGATGATGAACCCAGATATATGGCAGTTAACAGTTACGATAATGGTAAGAGAAAAGTGTGTGTTTGTATATATATATATATATATATATATGGAAATTAAATATATTTATCAAAGAAACTTTTACATTTATTGGAATAATAACAGTAATAAGGATGTATGATCGTGGAATTGAGCCACCAAAAACTCAACCTCGGTTAATCCATCTATTAAAAGGATATAAAAATAAAGGATGGCCAATCAAAAGCTCATTTTTTATTGGAAAAGATCGTAAGTAAATTTTGTGTTGTTATTGTTATTACTGGAATTAATTAATTGACAATTTCTTAATTAATGAATGAATTTATTGTCTATAGATCAATATACTATACCACAATATACTAATCTCAAAGATATATATGATGACAGTGTTGAATTGGTGGATGATGTTGCAGATAGTACTATGTCAGTATTAATTGATTTCTAATTGGCAGAATAATTGGTTTTCAATTAATTTACTTTTCTCACTTTCTAACATAGATATGAAAAAGATAAGCCTTTAGAAGCAAGTTTGTTATTAGCTACAGGAAGTGCAGATGCGTATGCATATTTATTCAATGTTGGTGGTCCGGAGGTAAAATTAAAATATTTAAAATAATAATCTATGTTCACACTTGCATATATATATTTACATTCCAATATAATATATATGAATAGGGAACGGGAGAGTTAATTCAAAGATTGGAAGGTCATACTGATTTTGTGTATGCAGTAGATTTTCATCCCATTGAACCAATATTAGCAAGTTGTTCGGCTGACTGTACTATAAAACTTTGGGCACCAAATAGTAAAGGAAAAAAGAAGAATTAATTGTTATTGTTATTATATTATTATATTTTTATTTTTATTATTATTATTATTAAATATAGATTTTTTACATTTTTTAATTGCTAGAGAAATAAATTTAAATTATTTAAATCATTAAAAAAATCCAATTCAGAAAACAATTGAAAATCTACAAATTGATATTTTAACAATCCTAGTTTTTGATATTTTTTTAATAAATCCTCCAATCTACCATTAGTAAATGCATATAATTTCAATTTGAAAGGTCTATATCCTTTCCAATTCCTCATTAAATTTTCAAGTGAACTCCGAGAAATAGAAACACCAAAAATACCATAATCGAAAATTATAGTATTTAAACTTTTTGGTGATGATTGACTTAAAACCGATAATATGCCACTACCATCTAATTTATGATGAATACAGCCAAATCTAATGATTCTCAATTTAACACAATCATTAAATAATTTCAATAATTCTTTATCCATACTGCTTTCATAAAATATTTGTAAACATTCCAAATTTGGACAATTACAGCCAATAGAATTAATAAGTTCTTTCAAATGTTTTGCGTCTTTTGGTGAACCATCGATCGCTAAATATTTAAGATCCTTTCCATTAATTTTAATAAAAGCTGACAGTTTCAATAAAAATGATCGTCTGCGCGTTCTTAAGTAAACGGCTTCAAGATTTGGATATAAATTGCATCCCAAGTATTTAAAAGTTGAATCTGAAGGATCAGATAATTTCAATCTTTTTAAATTTTTAAGTTCTGATATTAAAGAATTAAGGCTAGTCTCTCCATGACATTCATAATGCATTATTGATTGTGAATGCTCCAAGATTGCTTCTTTAAGATCGTTTGATGAAACCATGTCATCATATTGTGTGTAAATAGTGAGTTTTTTAATTTTTTTCTGCGCTCTGATTAGTTGAACTAGACTATTATTAGGATTTAAATTACAATTATAATAGATTGTCAAGATATTAATATTTTTACAAATTTTTGTCAATTTATTAAAAAATTCAGGGTCGTTATTAGAGACACAGTCTAATTCATAAAGATTTCGAAAGCAAGCGTCAAATCTATGACTTTCAATCTTCCATGCAAAATCGTTAGAAATAGAACCTCTAAATGTTCTAGCAGCTGTCGAATGTTCTAAAATAAATTTTAATAATCTTTCCATCAAGCAATCAATTTCATTATCGTCCTGACTGACTACTATGACTTTTCTTAGCTTAGAATCAATTGACCAACAATCCAATACGGTAGCAAATTTTGCATAATTATACAACGGTGCTTTTTTCGGTAATTTTTTATCTATTAATTTAATGCCCCTTTCTACCAAGAAGTCTTTATCTTCTACCGTTAAACAATTAATTAATGTTTTGGTGCTATTCACAGAATAGAAAGGATTTCTCCACAAAGTCATAATGTTGATATTATGCCATTTTTTATTAACTAGAATGCAAGAAGACAATGTTTCATAATCGTATTTAATGTAATGAAATATTTCAATAAAAATTTCAAGTGGAAAATTTCTAAGCATTTTTTTTTTCTTGCACCAACAAAAATAAGCGCGTTCGCATTAATATTAATTAAATCATCATCACCAACCAATGACGTTATGATCGAACTTGATAAGTTTACGTAGACTTTTTTCATTTACGAACTGTACTGTATTAAAAAAACATTCACGCGCCGGCCGATCGTTATATATACAATTTTTAAACGTATCACATGACTCGCACTCGACACCCCTGTCAAATTTGAAATGATGGATTTAAATCAAAGCCGTTGTAACTGAACTTGAATTTGTTGATGATATTGGTAAAGGCAGCCTTGGCAAATTTTTCTTGCAAAAATTCACGGTACATCATAATGATATTAATTTATCCAACTGATAAGAAGAGTGTAAAGCCAATAATAAATGAAGTGGTGATGTTAAAAAGAATTAATTCTGACACACGGGATTTTGGGACGTTAGATATAAGTATAATCACGGACAACATGAATTTTCGTCTTAATTCTTACAAGCTTATTGAAAAAGATAACAAATATTTTGTATTTGAATATTCAACAGACTCTCACGTCAAAAGACGCTTGACGAAGTGATTAAAAATTCTTCAGTTTTTAAAGAGAATAGTTCAATGAACAATATTACATCATACCACCACTATAGAGATGAAAAGAAAAATAATTTAATTTATTATTATCAAGTAATTATTTATTCAATACAAGCTATTATAAAATAGATAATGATTAAAGTATTTTTATATATTTAATTTATTATTTATAATTTACCCGTTTTATTTCATTATTTTTAAAAAATAATAAAGTCCAATCGTTTTGAAACAAATTAATTTATGAAGATTACCATAATAATTCAAAAATAATGAACATTATAAGACTGAGTATATCCGAGTTGGAAATGCTACATTGATTTTATTGGGGTCTGATTCATTTCGTCGACAATCATTTCGTCGAAAGTTCATTTTGTCGAAAGTTTGTTTCGTCGAAAAGTTCATTTCGTCGAAAATTATTAATTCCCAAAATTTATTAATTTTTCTTAATATTTCGTCGACAGTTCATTTCTACAACAATTCATGTTAATTTGTATGTATTACCAATTATGTTTGGGAGAGCGTGAA
>CAJVPN010000593.1:0-24449 GCA_910592215.1 Entrophospora candida
AAGGATCTCTGAAAGATAAGTATATAATTCTTTATCAATTTCTTCTTGCATTTCAGGTGAAAGTTCAAAAAGTTCTTTGTATTGTTGTTCATTAAGAGAATTATACACCCAAGGATTATTTATATGTTGTGTTTCATTGCAAGGTTCCATATTGAATGCAACAAAACTAGTAACGATATGGAAAATAACTTTATTAAATCCACAATCAAGATAATTCTTTTGTCCTTTCTGCTCATTATCAAAAGCAATAAATAACAACCCATTTGGCAAAGCCTCTTCTATGTCTGATAATTCTTCTGGCCATTTTTGAAAGTAAAAATAACTTCCACCAGATGTAAGATGGTTATCAATATTTATAACTGTTTTTGATCTTGCTAAAGAATATTTTATTGCTGACGCCACAAGATTAATCTCTGAGACATATTTCGCATGACATGCTCCATAGATTCCATTAACCA
The DNA here is from genome assembly GCA_910592215.1 of Entrophospora candida. Taxonomy (NCBI): domain Eukaryota; kingdom Fungi; phylum Glomeromycota; class Glomeromycetes; order Entrophosporales; family Entrophosporaceae; genus Entrophospora; species Entrophospora candida. The sequence goes on from CAJVPN010000593.1 coordinate 459, forward strand.
CCATTGCACATTTAAAAAGTTTTTTATCTTCATGTTGGTTTTGATTTTCATTGAATATAAGTGTTTCTATAAATTTAACAATAACTGGGTTTCGTTTAGAAAGCCATTCAGAAGTAGAGTATTCTAAAAGGCTATCCAAACTAAATCGTCCCTCATCATTCATTAAATTAATAATATCAACATAAAGATTTTTATGTTCTTTTTGAGCAATTTTTGTAATTGAATCAATTCTTGATTGTTGGTCATCAAGTGTTGTATTTAATTCCTCTTTTAGTTTTTTATTTTCAGATAATAATCTTGTGTTTTTGTCTTTTAGTTCTTCAATTATTTGTTCATATTTCTTGATCATGTCAACGTAATATATCCTTTGTCTTTCTGATTCTTCTAATTTTTTTTGTGTATCTGACAACTCTCTCATAAGCTGTGTTTCTGGATCTGATAAAGCAATTTGAGTTTCATTGTGTTTTAATTTTTTTCTTTGATTATTTTCTTCATTTTCTTCTAAAGAAATTAAAATATCTTTTTTTTTTAAATTCTTAAGTAAAGATTCTTTGGCAACAACCTGATTATAATGTTTTTCACAAAATGAATAATTGTCTAAGGAATCAAGTAATAAAGACAATTCAGGAAAATACTTAGCCATAATATTTATTCTTTCAACTGCTGCATTTCCAGATGCGGATCTCCACTTTTGATTTTCTTTTGTCTCACATAATGACAAACTTTCTGGATGTTTTGTGGCGAGGGCCTCAAATAAACAAGGTAATTCACTAGCAGCTGGTCTTGATTCTTCTATCTTAAATAATATTGAAGTACATATAAAAAATATATAAAAAGTGCGTGTAAATTTGCAAATTATGCTTAAAAGAACAAAAAAAAATGAAAACTTCTTTGAATTATATCTTCTTATATCTTGTGAATTTTGCAGGGATCCTCGGGGATTCTCAGGGTCTATATTCAGAAGAATTTGTTTCGACTTTTATTTATGAATTTTATTAAAAAAAATTTTTTGTTTACATATTATGGAAGCATCACGTAAACTCATTTGCAACACATATGAATTGATCGACGAGGGGGGTTCGAATTTTTCCAGAATCGATTTCCAAATTTAGCATATTCCCTGACTGGAGTAATAGTTGTTGATGGCAATAAAATAATTGCATGGATCAGACTAAATAATAACCTTTACTAGTGAACAGTTTAAGGTTTGATTTGATATGGATTTACCAACTCAAAACTTGTTATGATTAAAATTTCTTTATTTAAGAAGAGGTTATTTTAGAGATTGGAATCGACTATTAGTCAGTTAATGTTTTTTTTGATCAACTAATAGTCGACTAAATATAAATAGTAATATAAGTTGATTAAAATAAATAGAACGGCGCCGTCCAATCGTATGTCAGAAATGTGACCTAGCCTTTCGTTTTATTAATACTTAATTTTTATTATTATTAATAAAAGGAAAATCCGGATTTTTAAAGTACTATTTCCAGCCAGTGCAATTTTTTAACATTAAAAAAATGCCGCCGCCTGAACATTCAATCAATGTTGATTCTTCAACGAATGATATAAACGAGGATGATGTTGAAGCATATGATGAAACCAGTAGTTTATTGCCTCAAGAAGGGACAACATCAAATTCTGGAAAAAATTCTACAAAAGATGCAATAATTGAATTAAACAAAGAAAAGAAATTATTTATGAAAAAGAATATTATCAAACTTCTTATATTGGTTGCTTTCATTTCAACACTTATTGCACTTTTATTGGTTTGTATCTTGTTTACATATATTTATTTCTGTGAATGATAAGTAATATTTTAATATGAAAAATTTTAGATCTTTAGAATTCAAGATCATATTAAAGATTATTTAAAATATATTGAAATTCATAAAAAATATGGAATATTGATTTATCTAACCATTTACATTATTTGCGTCTGGTTTTTCTTACCAGGGTAAATTTTTTTTTGATTTCATTTGCTTATAAAATTTTTTCATATTAAAATAAAAAAATTATATTATCATTATGATAAACGAAATAGGTCTTTGATAAGCATAGCAGCAGGATTTTTATTCAAGCCATCAATATTAGCAGGTGCCGTTATTATTACTGGTGATGTTTTAGCAGCACTTGGCACTTTTTTGTTTGGAAAATATATATTTTCAGATTGGGTGATGAATCAAATTGAGAAAAGACCAACGTTTAAAGCTTTGAATGCAGTGATTACTGAAGAAGGTATTTAAAGTAATGATTTTTAAAAAATATATATGATTTGAAAATAATTTAATTTGTTTTTATGATTTTATACTAATAAATAAATTTTTTTAGGTTGGAAGATTGTAGTAATGTTAAGATTAACACCTTTACCTTTTAGTTTGATCAGTTACTTTTTTTCTGTGAGCTCAATCAATGTAAGTAATAATGGTAATTTTTATTTGCCATTTATATTATTTATTTGAAATTAATTATATGCATTTTTATTTATGTATTTTTTGATTAGTTGTTCACATTTCTTTGGGCAACTGCAATTGGTGTATTACCTGGGACTTTTAATGCTGTATGGATGGGATCATTAGTAAAAAGTTTGAGTGGAATTGATAAACCAAAGTTAAAAGAAAAAGGTACATTAATAAACCAAACAACAATTCATTCATTTATTATGCATATATATTTTCACAAAGATTAAATTATTGCTTTTGTTACCTTTATTATTATAATAATAATTTTTAAAGATATTACCATTATCACAATGAATTTTATTTTTGTTGGATGTTGTGTAGTTGCATTGTCTATATTGGGTAAAAGATCTTTAAGGAAGGCAATGATTAAATTGGAAGCCTCAAATAACACACAAAATGAAGAAAATCAATCAACTGTTCCATCACAATGTATGTTTTCATATTTTTCCTATTTATTTCTCCTCCTTATTTCACTTTTTTTTTTAAAAATTCATTTCTAATAATATATATATATATATTGATTGATCTTATATATTATTAGCAAATCTTGTGGAAGAGGAATCAATTATAAAAACTAATGCAGGACAATTTACACATGTAGAAAGAATTATCTTAACAATTATATTAATAATTGCTTTTCTTAATCTTGCCATATGTTTACCTTTGTATTTTTATTATAAATCAAATGATAAGTAATAATAATATTTTTATAATTTACAATTTATAATATACATCATTACAAACTAAATAATTAATTAAAAAGAGAAAAACTAATTTGATCTAAACTATTGTCATCAATTATTGTTTTTATTATTCTGAGAACAGTTCCATCTTACATGTCCTACCTGACCACATCCGTAAAATGTTATTGACAGACAGCTTTCATTTATTGCACTGTTCTGAATCCTTGGTCTTTGATTATTTGGGCATTGTTTCCTTTTTTTATCATATTAGCCAATTGGTTAGTTAGTCCTTGAAACTGTTGATTTGCACCTGTTGCTCTATTTGTTCCAAGGATATTTGGCATAAATTGTTGTGCTGAATATGCCAAAGGGTTCCTCTCCTTGAATAAGCCATCTCATGGGCTTTTACTCATCTTGTATATTATTGTCTGGCAAGAATGGACTGACTGCTAAAGAAAATTCAGGTTGTAGCTTTTCCATAAACATTCTTGCTTTCACCCGATCAGGATAATTATTTCCTCCATGTTCAATCCTTCTAAATAATTCAAAGATATGTGCTGCAAAGACATCAACAGTTTCCCCAAGCAATTGTCTTCGTTTTTCTAATTCAGCCGCCCATCCTTATCAGAATTGGACTTGATACTAACACATAATGCCTCCTCAAGTTCTTGTTCATGGATAGTCTTCCTTAATTTTTTGTGCATAGTTATTTGGAACTCCATCACAAACTACTGGAATCCATTTCCTTTCACCTTTGTTGATTCCACTAATTTCTTGAATGTGGTCTAGCATTTTACAGACATTTTCAATAGAGTTAGGGTTTAATGGTAAAGGATCTGGAAGAGAAATTTCAGGCATTTTAGCACCATCTTGAGGGGTTGATTTTTGAGTTATGCTAATTGGATTTATAGGTGATGCATCAGAAATGTTGGCAGAATTTTGGTAGAATCTGATATGTAAAGGTTTGTGGTATTTGTTGTCTCTGAGATTGATTGGTTAGTTTCTTCTTGTTGAATTTCAGCAATATTGACCAATTTTTCATCACAATCAGGACATTTGCATCATGAATTTTCTATCTCCATTTTACCACATTTATTAACCTTTTTTGTTTACCCATTGTTGTATGCTCAGCTGCTAAATCATCAATAATATTTGTATCATTTTTTTCTGCACATGTTTCATTTAAGATGATGGAAAGATAGCTATAAAGTTGTTGGTCAAGTAATTGTTGCATCTCAGGTGTGATATCAAAAAGTTCTTCAATCTGTAATGAATTTAACTTTTGGTTTAACCAGGGTTCCTGAATTGTTTGTGTTTGATCAATGCGATCAAAATTAAATGCAAGAAACTAGTAACTGTATGAAAAATCACTGTGTTATAACTACAATCTAAATAGTTCTTCCATCACCTTTTGCAGGTAAAAATTAGTAAACCTTTTGGAAGTGATATAGCTTCACCAGCTAAATTTTCCTGCTATTTGATGAATTTCTTGTAATCACCAGAACTCAAAAAGTGACCATCTAAATCAATAATTGTTTTGATTTTGCTATTGAGTATTTGACAGCTGATGCAGCTAAATTAATTGCAGAAACATATTATAATGTCTTGCACCATAAATAGCATCAACTGCTACTGCACATTTAAAAAGTTGTTCTTCAAGGAGATTTTCATTTTCATGTGTTGTAATTTTTTTTCATAAACTCTACAACTACTGGATTTTGCCTAGCAAGCCATTCAGAAGCAAAATATCTTAAAGCTAAATCAATCCTGATCATTAATTAAGCCAATGATATTGTTGTATATGTTTTTACATTTACACTTGGCAATTTCTATAATAGACTCAACTCTTGATTGTTGATCATTGAATCTATTATTCCACTTTTCCTTCAATTTTTCATTTTCTGATATTAATCTTGAATTCTGCATCTCTAGCTCATTTATTCTTTGTTGATATTCACTTACAAGATTGACATCTTTTATTCATTGATCTTCAAGTTGATTTAACTGATTCTTTGTTTTTTCTAATTCTAACAAAAGATTTATGTGGTGTGTGCCCTGTTCTTGTGGAATTTCTGCATCTTCATCAATTACTTTAGGTCATTTCATTGGTCTTCTTCTCCCAAAAAAACTAGAAATATAATCATCTATTGCTTTTAATTTTTCAAGAAAAACATTAGAAGTAACAATTTGATTGTAATGTCTAACGCAAATTGAATAGTTATCTAGAGATTGAATTAATAAAGATAATTCAGAAAAATCCTTTGCAAATATTTTTACACACTCATTTGCTTTACTTTCTGATGTTCATTTCCAATATTACTTGTCACTGTTAGTATCATCACATGGTATTTTTGAACAAGTGAAGCAAATAAACAAGGTAAATCACTAGCAAGTGTTTTATTCACTATGGTCGGAAAAAAGAAAAAAAGCTTTAGTAAATTGGCAAAAAGTTAAAATCATTCAAACTTCTATATACAAAAATTAGAATTTTAAGCAAAAGCATACTTTGAGGATGACAATAGATTTTTAGATTATGAAAGGGAAATATTATAGTATTTATTTCAACTAGTGTAATAGTACTTTTTTTTTTCAAAGTATCACATCAGCCAACTCGTTTGTAACATGAAATTGATCAACAAAGTGGAGTAAATTTATATTTCCGAAAATTTGGAAAAGAACCTTAACTGTATTAGACCAGTTAAGGAATTTTTGCGCAGTGTCAACCTCTAATACAGTATTGTAGTAACCAATTCATAAAAATCTAGGACTTTGGCTCACAAGCCAGCTTTATCTTGAAATTATGAATAGATGTAACTTTGCAACAATTGGGCCATAGCCATAGAAACCACCAAGATTTGAACACAAGTTGGGCTGCAAATTATTTCTGAACAATTTTTAAAACCCCAAGCAAACATCAAATATTATGATGGAATAATATATCTTCTATTAAAGTTTTTTATTCTGAATTAATTTATTCATATCTATCTATATATTAAATATATTTATTGTTATCAAAATTTTCTTTACAATACATGATAATATACTGCCACCATATATATATATATATAATTCTAAGCATCCCAGCCCCAAACTTTATTAAAGAATTTTTTCATCTCTTCATAAGCACCCGTAGTTGTTCTTATATTTGGGGGTACTGGATTTGGGAGAAGTCTATCAGTGCTTGCTGACTTTTTTGGAAATACATGTTTAACTTTTATTTTTCTAAAATTTAACCCAAGATTTGACAAACTGGGTCTTGATGTTGAAAAAATTTGTTGCTGCTGTTGTTGCTGCTGCTGCTGTTGTTGTTGCTGGGTTATAGTTGATTGAATTATAGGTGATTGAGTTGATGTTTCTGTGATAGTTCTTTTTTTTAAATTTTTTAATTAACCACTTGACCTATTAATGAATTAATGAATTTTGAATTATTGATTTATTAATATACACACCTTAAATTAGTACTATCAATATTAAATATTGGGACATTTTGCGAAGTTTGAGTTTGAGTATTATCAACTAAATTTCTACCAAAAGAAACTGGTTCTCTTGAAATTATAGGATTCTGGAATGTTCCTGATTGTTGTCCAAAAAATGATGTAGTTTGCGTTGTAAAATCCATAGTTTGTGTTGGTTGGATTCCACCTTGGTTTTGCAAAGAAGTAGCATCAGCAGAGGTAAAATGTACAGGAAACTGTGAAAATGTATTATAGGTTCCTCCTGGTGATGAACTTTGAAACCAATCTTTTTCATATGCTTCCTCATTTTCTTTATTAATTTCTTCTACAATTTGTGAAATGCTAAGATTAGGATTTCTTCGACTACGTTCTAATATCTCATCTTGAGATATACCTATACGTTTTGTTGAATTCCTAATAAAATTTATAAAATTTTTTTAATAAAGATTTTAATCAAATTTATAATTAAATAATTTTGTTGTTAAAGACCTTCGAAAATATGGATCTTGCTCCGTTCTTCGAATTCTTCTAGACATTGCCTATATATATATATTTCATAAATATATTAGTTCATCAAAAAATTTATACAAATTAAAAAAAAGGAGGTTAGTCACCTTTGCAGTGTTTTGGATGATTGGCTCAAAGTATTTAACTCTAGGTGGCTCTATTGCTTGTTGTAGGAGTGACCTATTCTTACAATTTTGACAATCATGAATATGTCCACAAGTAGTACATTTATGTGTAGGTTCATATGTTTGGCGACTGTAAGCACTTCCTTCAGGAACTAAAAAAAGTCGGCTCTGCATAAAAATACCATCAGGCTGTTGTAAAAGCTCAGGATTCTGTTGTGTATTAAAACCACTACTAGTATTGTTAGTGGTGTTAGTGGTATTAGTGGTGGTGGTATTATTTAATAAAGAAGCATGTTGCTGTTGAGATTGTGCGGTTTGTTGAGGCTGTTGAGATGATGATTCAGTTTGTAAATTTCTTAGCATTTTTCTTTTTGATATTTATTAATTAATGAATTGTTAAAAATAATATAATTAATCACGTTGTGTAACCCTTTGTATAATCACATTTACAAATAAAGCGTAATAATTTTTTGTGTAAAGTCAAAAACTACAAAAAATGGATCAAATTTGGATTTACACAAAAACCGACTATGTTGAAAAAACACCATCTAGAATGGATGGTGTTTCTCTTGAAGAAGAAAGGCATATAAGATCCAGAGCTACAAGTTTTATCCTTAATGTTTGCTACAATCTCAAATTGTATTTATATAACCATTTACATATTTTTATAAAAAAGTCGAAAAGATTCATATAACAGTTCGTTTTATTTAGACCACAAGTTACTATAGCAACTGCCATAACCTTTTTTCACCGTTTTTATATGGGTCACAGTTTGAAAAAATTTGATTGTTTTGTATGTAATTTATATATGTAATTTATTGTTTGATTGATTAGCCTGTCATTAATCAACTTAATTAATAGTTAATTGCAAGTGTTTGTGTCTTTTTGGCTTGTAAAGCAAGTGAATCCGAATCAATTAGAAAGATGTTGGATGTAGCAATATCATCTACAAGGGTTTATTTTCGGGACCTTACCAGATTGGAAGAATCGGTATCAATAATAATAATAATAATAATAATAATAATAATAATAATAATAATAACAATTAATATTGATATTAACCAGATTCTTAACATTATCACTTGTTAGGAATATGATTACTGGAGAGGGATGATAAAATTAATGGAGCCTTTAGTTGCATCCACTCTTTGTTTTGATTTTAATGTCAACCATCCATATGATATTTTTCTTGACAATATCAGAGAGTTGGATGGTAAGGAGAAAATAATAATGACAATGATAATGAAATATGATTTTTATTTATTTATTTTATTATAATAATTTTTTTTTTAGGTTATGATAAAGAAATAGTCAAAAGATTAGTTGAAGTAGGATGGACTTTGATTAATGATACGTAAGTTTTAGTTATTTAGATAAATTGATTGAAATGAATTGTCACCTTTTATAAAAAAAATTCTTCTAATTAATATATATATATATATATTTCAGTTACAAGGTCCCACTATGTCTTTTTTATACACCAGAAGCAATAGCAAATGCATCTATATTTATTGCAGCAAAATTTATAGGCATAGAATCAAAATTTAATGATCTTAGGCAAGGGACAATATCTTGGCTGTTATGTCATGAAGATTTTAAAAGTACCAGTGGTAAATTATAAAATAATTGTAATAATATTATTAACATATATTTTTAAATACATATTCTTTTAAAATAATGAAACTTTATTTTTTTTAGATTGTGTAGAAGAAATACTTGATCTGTTTGACATTTCAAGAGCAACAACACAAGCTGCTGATATATATTCAGATAATATAGATACTAATATATATAATCCATCACCACCATCATCTGGGGAGTATTTAGGAGAAAATGACAATACTTCAAGGAAAGGGATAGGAAGAAATTCTGATACACCTGATTTTACAATTAATCATTCTTATAATGCACCGTTTCAATCTATTGCACAACAAATAGAACCTGATGAGTCACCACGTATTTTTCCTGATAATGATACAGATGATGAAATGGAGGATGGACAAATTGTTGATGATGAGACTACTACTAATCTTAATGATGATGATGATGATGATGATAATGCTAAAACTAATAGTAATAGTAATGGTAATAGTAATAGTAATAATAGCAATAGCGATAGCAATAATAATAGTGATAGTAATAATAGTAATAAATCCGGAACAAATAATTTAGATGATCATGATAATGGTGGTGATGAGATTGGAGAAAATGGGAATGAGGAACTAGTTCTTGACTTCAATGATGACATATATGATGATGACATCGAGAATGGCTATAATGATGATGATGATAGTAACAACAATAATAGTAGTAGCAGTAATAATAACAACAGTAATGACAACAACAACAACAACAACAATAATAAGGATAATGAGGTAGAAATGTTAGATAATACAGTATATGAAGAAAATATTAGTAATAATAATGGTAATAGTAATGATGAAATTGATGACGATGATGATGATGAAAGTGTAGTTGTAGATAAGTAGTAACATTTATAATTTAAATGAAAAAGTTTTTAGAAAGGGCATTGATAGAGATTAAAGATTGGGTTTTTCTCAATTTAAATTTTTTTTTTAATATTTAATACTAATTTTAATAAATTTTATTTTTTTATTATATGAAAAATGATAAATTTTTTTAATTAATAAAAATGAAAACGGACATTAATAAGTTGAATTTTCACAATATTTATCTGTGTCATTGCTACATGACCTGAATCATCATGTGAGTCATCATGTTTACATTACATTTCTTGTTTTGATGATTTAGTTTTTGATAATTCAGTTTTAATGATAACAACATCTTGTTCGTCATACTCTTATTCTTGTCTTTTTATGTTTTTTTAAAGTCTTATGCAATTTCCATTAATTGTGCCATTTTTTTCTTTTCAGTCCTCATTTACCAGATTTATACTTTTTACTTGATGATTAGTTTGACAGGTTCTTTTTAATCATCAGTTCTATCTTGATGATTTGGATTTGAGAGATTCTTCTTCTTCTTGATCATTGGTTTTAGATTTCTCCGTCTTTTTTGCTCAATGGTTTATGTAGGTTTGAAAGATTCTTCTTATCTTTTTCTTTTTATCATTTTATCATTGTTCTTTAGTTTTTCAACATCTGGAGGATCCGTTTCTTCAATAATATCTGTATTAGTGATATTCACACACGAAGGTGAAGGTAGTGATGATTTTTATTCCGTTACGAAAACCGTTAAAAATAAAGCTTATTAAGATAAAAACAAAACGATCTTGTCAATTTGAAAGAATCTGGCATACATTACTTGATCCAGTATTCTTGTAAATATTTTATAAATAAATAAATATTGATTATTAACTTTTCTAATAAATATACTGATTATGGAACCCTTTCTCATCATGAAGCTGATGACGAAGCCAATGCTTTAGAATCTTCTTCGGATTGTTTAGTTCTTCATAAAGTTTTGTTGTATTCATAAATTCTGACCTACTAATTGTTTTTATGTTTATAGATAAAGGTTCTGTTTTAATCTTTTTGTTTGATGAAGAAGATTCGGTTTCATCTGTTTCAGAAGATTTGGTTTTATCATTTTACTTGATGATGATGCAAATTCGATTTTAGCTGTTTGAAGGTTTAATTTTGTCTTTTATGATAAATAACAAGTGCATTTTATTACTATTTTTTTGCAAATGTTGATGAATATGATTTTGATGATGATGAATTTTTTCCCAAAACATTAATTCTTTTTTCGGCATCAAAACCTCAGCACGAGCAGACGTATGAGTTTCGATCTGGAAAATTTCCTTTATTTTAATGTAGTTTTTTTTTTTGCTTTTACTGCTCCCAACCAACATCTTGCAGGTAATTTTGCAAACCTCCAGCGTGTGATATTAATTTTGCACTAATAACTAAAATTACTTCGTATATATTGATTACGATATTCAGACAAATTAATAATTTGATCACATAATTGAGAAAATAAATCATCTTGTAAAATTTTCTGAATCCATCGATGCTCCTGCTGCCCCTTTTATTTGTTTTTCTAAATCTTCAGGTGGGAATGAATATGCTTGATAAATTCGATGATTGTGCATACGAACAAAATCCAATCACCTTAATAACTTTTGCATAGGCTGGATTGTCTTCAACTATATTACTCGTTTCTGGAAATACTCTCATTCCCATATGTATTTATCACTTTGTCTAGTTCTTCTAATAAACCATCAGAATGAATAATCATAGTGTCAACTTTATCTAGTTATGTCGTGACATTGGACGAGAAAGTCCTAGTAATATTGCAGATAATAATTATTCTGTTTAGGATTCAAGTTGTTCACGCAGTCCATGATAGAGATTTATCCGAAACAGCACGAATCCCTAATTTTTATACTTACTTTAATGTCAAGTTTAGTATTTACTACTGCCAACACATCGCCTAAAAACTTTGATAAATAATCGGTTAGCTTTCCTTCGATAACCGATTTCATTGAAGTTACTGCATCAACCATGCTTTGAAATTTATGAACGGTCTCAACAGTAATCCTGTCATAAACAAATCATTCCAGACGTATTTCTGTATATTATTACTAACGATAAACTGAATGTAATAAATTAAAAAAGTCAAATAATGATACTGTCGTAGTCAACCAATCCCAATGCCACGTCTAAACTGAATATAACTAATACTAAACTACTTACTACTAATCATATATACACGAATTAATTTTTTTTCATAATACTAATAAAAAAATAAAAAAATTTGCACCACGTCCAAAGAAAATTGTGGGTAGTTTCCCAATTTAATAAGATAAATCCTTTTAACCTAATCTTTGTTGCAAAAACTCCAAAATTTCATAGATAAAATACTTCTGCAACTAGTCGAATCTATTACTATTAAAAAAAAAACAATTAAATTAAATTCGACTGATTATGAGCTATAATGGAATGTCAACTTTACTGATCCATCTATATAGTTTCGGTGTGACAAAATGAATATTTTTTGCAGACTGTATTAGTATTAATACCAATGATTGATAGCATTGATCCAAATGGAATAATGAATCATTACAAAATTTGCCAAACTGAAAATTTAAAAAGAAAAAATTATATTTATTTTTGTAGTAAATACTGGTGCATGTATATTTTATTCTTGTGTAATGCTATAATTTTATCTTATTATAAATTTGAATATTCCAGTATCTTTAAAAAGTCATTCACAACCAAATGTTCTGTGAGATCACGTTCTGATAAAGGTGGATTCTCTGGTCTTTGTATAATTGCAGTTTGAAAACCTGCTTTTTTTGCAGCACTAATTTCTAATGAATGATATAAGAATTAATATCAAATTTAATAACAATACCAATAATTATTATTGTTCAATTAAATAAAAACCTTTGACATTATCACTAAGAAATAAGATTTTGGATGGCACTGATCCAATGTTTTTGCAAATATTAATGTAACTTGATTCCTCAAGTTTAGAACCAATTGAAGTATCATAATGTCCACTAAAATACTATATAATAATCTGAATTAATATTATTAAAGATTTTTTTTTTAATAACAATTACTACCACTTACTTCTAATAAATTGCCTTTATTTGTATAACCAAAAAGTAGTTTTTGTGCAGCTATACTTCCAGAAGAATAAATATAAATTTTTATACCAGCTTCTTTCCATTTGTTTAATGCAACCAAAACATCATCATACATTCTAATAATAAAACACATATTTTTAAGTATCAATTACAAAATAAAGACATTTATTTATTTGATTAAATACAAACTTACAAACTCTCTAATTCACCAGATTCGTAACCAAATTTCCACATGTAACCTTGAAAGGATTTCAAGGCTCCAATTTTCCTATCAGCTTTCATTTGCCATTCGATATTATGAATTACAGATTTTATTACTTCGTCGGTATTTCTATTCAAAGAAATTCAAAAAATTATTTCTATATTTTTCCAAAACCCTACGTTATCATCATCATTATTATTGTATATACAAATAAAAAAAAATACTTTTCATTTTCTTCTGGAATAATTTTGGCTTCGGGCATTCCTTCTTTATAATCTTGTTCTGCCTAATTATATCATAAATCCAAGGTGTGCACGTAAATTAAAAAAACCTTATAACAAAAGTTAACATATCTATATATGCAATTTATTTATTAATAAATTCAAATTTTTCTTTACTTGTTTTCGTAGCTCTTGAACATATTTTTGTAACTCTTGTGATGCCCAGTTGTTATGTAAAAACTTTTCCAAGTTTTTTGTAACATATGGAAACTTTTATATATGTGTATATATTTACTTATTAGACGCTGATATTTTGCTTGTTCATTAAATTAATTATAAATTACCAGTATATCATGAACGAAAGAAATCGGAGTAGTAGTTCCTTCAATATCTAAAACAACATAATTATATGATGATAATTTTTGTTCAGACATGTTTTTTTACATTTTGTAGATCATATTCCCAATTTTAATTGATATTAACAAGTGGCAAAATTACTTTGCTAAATCTCCCTGACTTCCATTTGATCTTTTCGATATTGAGAGAAGTGTTGTCCGGTATATATTAACTGATGTTGATGGTTTGTGTAAGGTAGGTGTATAGGTTCTTGAGAAGAGTGGTAAAGTGGAATGAGAAGTTGAGAGCAATTTTGATGCACCAAATATCCGTAAAAAAATCCGTTCTATTACTATCATTATCATATTCAGGTTGACGGTTAAAAGGCTGACGGATTGCGGATCAAAACTTAGGAATTATTATTATTATTATTATTATTATTATTATTATTATTAAAGATGGTTCCTCAATTAGTTGCAACTAATTGCGGCATATAAAAATTGAATTGCGGTTGCGGCATATGAAAGTTGAATTGCGGCTAATTGCGGTTCCATCTCTGATTATTATTATTATAGGATATCCGGCATCAAAAAAAAAAAAATAATAGATATATTAAAAATAATCATCTTTATCCAATTAATTCACTTTTCATTGTCCTTATTGCATTGCTCCTTTACTTACTTGTAACATTACTCATTATGGACAATGATAATGATTATAATGATAATGATAATGATACCGATGACGATAATGTTATGAAAGTGAACCTACAGCCAAACCCTCGTTTCAATGAACTTTGTTTCATTTCAACGAATTTTATATTTAATATTAAAATCGTACAACCAATAGTAAGTAATAATCGCGTTATAGAGAATTCACATGATATAATAAAAAAAATTTGTATGAAATTTTCTTTTATCGAATTCTTACAATCATACACAATTAAAAATTTCTTAAATTCTTCATGATTAAACCTTTGAAAATGTCTCAACAACAAAAAACGTGTATGTATATATCTGATTTAAAATTATTTGTTTTTGATGTAAGATTATAAATTTTATTATAAAAATGATTTAATAAATGGCGCATAATGTTGCATGCATAATTTAATGTTTGTTGCCGCGTAAAACCGGGGTCTATAAGCAGAATTAAGCAGAATTGCAAATAAAATAGGCAAAACTTGAGCAGAAGTAACGCTTTTAAACGCAGCAGAAGTAAGTAGATTCTGATTTTTTTCTCCGCAGAATTCATTGTCCCTAGTTATTAGCCGAAGTATGCAAGGTTGCGGCAAAATTTTTCGGCTCACGTGCAAAATTAAAGTATGCCAATTCAGGAAAGATGATTGTAATACGAGAATGACGAATCAAGTTAATGCATAATTTGTATCATGTGAAGGAAGGACTTACGTACTCGTCTTCTGACCATTAAGTGTAACTTCTAGCTCGTTATATATAAAATCGTTGATCGTCCCAAAAAAAAATAGACGAGAAAATTCATTATAGTCATTCTTAGTATTAGTACGAATAGACTTCACTAAATTCGTTTTGAATACCTTTGACACTTATTTGCACCATTTTTTTATGAATTATCGGCACACTTTTATATTTCCAAAAGAAAATTCGTTTACTTGTGGAACACGGGAATTACTAAATCACAAACTCCTTTTAGAAATTGGTTTTACCACATCCATTTACTTTTCTCAAAAAAATGGTAAAAATTTGGCGCAGCCATCGAATTACAATATGTCTTCTCTTATGTCTGCTTTTACTTGGTGGAGACTCTTTGTATATTTCTTCAAATACAGGTGATAAAGATCAACCAATTCTATCTGTAGACGCATTTTTTGATAAACTGGATACCATAAACGATCTTAACCAGTTAGTAAAAATTCTGGGTACTTGCGAAAGGTTGCAACAATTGAAATTTGTGCGGGAACAATTAAACCTTCGATCGGACCAGCAGCAGTTAGTCAATCAGGAACACCAAGAGCTTATAATAAAACTGTACCGACAACTGTTTGGTTTAAGTAACTCTTACAATCTCAAAAAAGACCTAACCGCGTCGAAAACTATCAATTCGCTCTTGCAAAAATTCACACCTGACGAACTTCTCGATCAATTTCAGAACCATTTACCATCACCAAATGACATAATTGCTCCACGAAAACCGAGTTACCGCGAACGTCTGGCTGGATTTGCCACTTTTACAAATATCATTTGGGCCATTTCCATATTCTTGCTCGTATCTTCCATAGCTTCATTATTCATCGTACTTAACCTTTTTGCATTAATACAAAAAATTATACTCTGGGCCCCAATCGCTTTCTGGGAGTTTTTGGCACACACAACCTGTTTTTCGATAATTTATTATGCAGGAAGTTACGACATTAATACCTCACACCGAAATTATATCACGTTAACCGGTTGCCTCCTGTGGTGTCCAGCATGGTTGTGGTATTTCTCGCGCCGAGAATCAATCTTAAGTCGAAATTCACCAGTAAATTACACGATAAAAGTCCTCATTGTAATATATGTCATTGTCGCAATACAATATCAAAGTCATGTGATAGGCACGTTAGCGGTCTATGCTATGTTAGCCTCACTTGGGTTCTCGGGATATGTATACAGAACGACGGCATACATCGGATTCGATTCAACGAATGCGCTGATTCGCTGTAAATTTTTTACCAGTGTACTTCTCCTGGTATACTCGGTACCTATCTACATACTCAACATCGACATCTCCGATACAAAATGGTTAGCGCCTTTCGAGACAGGCGTATTTTTTTGGTGTACGTTTGCATACCATACCGCGTTGTTGATAGATAGCGTTAGGTACACCGGATGGAATCTCCTTTTGGAGATTTTTTCGTTTGCGTTTACGTTATGGTATGGTACCGTGTATAACGTACAGCAAATGAAAAGTATTGGCGGGGCATTTTTGGTCTTTTGGTTCTTTTCTCAAATGGGTAGAATTGATTGGAACAATGTTAGAATAACTTCCGTCATATTATTACTTAGTGTTGTGGTGTGGCAACTTTGTTATGTGATTCAATCATACCCCGATTTCTTTTCTAATCTATTTTTGCAAAAATAAAATTGGATTTATAATATTGCGTGTTTAACTTAAATCAAGAGATGTCAAATTTGTTTTTAATATAAAAATAAATTATTATCATCAACAAATTATTGAGACGTACACTATATAATTGAGAAGATTTCTAGCAAAAACCGGTGTAAAACCTCCAGACAAAAATTGAGTTTTCTGCATAATATATATCTATACCACAAGGATTATAACTGGCAAAATTTAGACATAAAAAAATTTACTATACTTATATCTGATTTTTGCTAGAAATCCACCAATTATATCCTATTATAATAAAATTGTGTGAAACTTGTATTAAAAAATATCTATATACTTTACAATCATGTTTCCAACTGTGTAATCACATATATATAAAACAAGAGATTCTCAAAAAATTTAGGGATACAATATCCATATGATTGTTTAAAAAAAATGAGTACCGTTTGGATGTGAATAGCATAGACAATATTTTTCACACACACACATTGCATGATTACAAGTTAAAAACAAATGGTTAGTTATATATGACGCGTAGCGTGATCTGATCAGGTCAGGTAACGTGAGCAGTGCAGTACACCCATTTGATATTCGCGAGCTTGATATCCATTAACAATATACTATTTAAGCTTGTCTGCAAAACACACAAAAAAGCATTCAGGATATTCATTAACATTCAGGGAATAAATTTTTTTCTATTCAAAATGGGTCTGCTTTCTTGTTCTTGAATAATATACTTTGTTTATTTTATGGATAATCTTTCCTTTGAGAAGAATTATTGCTTTGTAGATTTTCTTTTTTTACTGAAAAATATTTATATTTACAAGTGATGTGTGTGAAAAGAAAATTCTCAACTAAAGCCTCGAAAAACCGAACCATTCGGAGCTTTATACTCAACATTGAGTATTAGCTTGGGGGAGTGTTAAAATCAACTAGGGGTACCATGAAAAAATTTTTTAACCATGTAATAAGTAATAATACTAATTGACTGATTAACCGGTCACATGAAAATTGTCAATTGGCTAATTGAATAAAATTCAAGGCACCTGACTGATCTAATATAATGATAGAAATAGAAATTTAGAGAAATTGCCTTTTTAAGAGGCGAGTATCTGCATGACCAACTTGAGTTTTTAACGTAAAAAAAATAATATTAACTAGCAAACCAGCATATAACTAAATTGTGTGATACCGTTTCATTGTTAATACTTTTTCAAAGTGAAAATTTTGAGCGAATAGCCTAGTAAGTATAGTATACTAATAGAAATTTAAAAAGATAATGATAATCACGTTTCGGCGCTTTTGGTTTAGAGGATGGATACTGAATAATTAAAGAATCTGAAAAATAAAATATTTATCATCTTATCGAATGGCAAATATTTTCCACATTAACGCACAATAAAATTTTTTTCGATTTAAATATTAATTTTGTTTTTGAATTTGCTCTTCAAACATTTAAATAAAACGAATAAAATAAATTTTTATATAAAGTAAATAATCTATTAAAAAATCAGCTAATTAATAATCATTTATTTTGGACCTAAACAAATTAAAAAAGTTGTTTTTAGCAAGAAGAGAAATATTTCAATAAAAAAAAATTTTATATTATAATTATTATTAGCTATCTACACTAACCAATCATATTTTCAGGTTTCACCCATTGATCAAATTGTTCA
The DNA here is from genome assembly GCA_910592215.1 of Entrophospora candida. Classification (NCBI taxonomy): domain Eukaryota; kingdom Fungi; phylum Glomeromycota; class Glomeromycetes; order Entrophosporales; family Entrophosporaceae; genus Entrophospora; species Entrophospora candida. The sequence continues at coordinate 18,785 of CAJVPN010000593.1, forward strand.
GAAGTTAATACACCTAATTTAATTGCTGCTTCTTTAAGCTATTATTTTTATTATTAACGAAAAAAAAATTTTTAAAGATGATCAGCATATTTGCAATAATATAACTATTTAACATAATAATATTTTTTTTAAATAACTTACCGTTGTATTTTCTTTATAAGCTTTCTTAGCGACAGCAGCAGCATTATCATATCCTTTATTATTAAATCAAATATATTAATTACTTCGTCCTCCTAACGATAAACCAATTAATAATCAAAAAAGCATTTTTTACCGATAAATGGATTCAATGCAGTTACCAACATCAAACTTTCATGCATGACCTTATCAATCTACATACACATAAATATATTATTATAAGTTGTTGTTGTATAAATAAACGGGGAAATAAAAAAAACCTAATTGAAAATAATTACTAACTCTTTCTTCATTCGCTTTAATTCCAACAACACAATTTTTTCTAAATGATCGGCATGCATCAGAGAGAATACGAATTGAGTGAAGGAGGTTTTTGATTAAAACTGGCTTGTAGACATTCAACTAACCATAATAAATAATATTTAAGTAATTATATAGAATACTTTCAAAAAAAAAAAAAACCAAAACAAAAAAACAAAAAAACAAAAAAAAAAAAGAAATGTACGAACTTCGAAATGACCATTTGATCCAGATATTGTGATTGTAGTATGATTACCCATAACTTGTGCAGCAACCATTGTCATGGCTTCACATTGTGTTGGATTGACTTTACCAGGCATAATGGAAGACCCAGGTTCATTTTCAGGCAGTGAAATTTCTCCAAATCCACAACGAGGTCCAGATCCTATAAAATAAATAAGATTTTAAAAAAATGTTTATTTAAAATGAATAAATTAAATAAATTAATTCTCACCTAGAAGTCGTATGTCATTAGCAATCTTTGTTAAAGAAACTGCAACTGTATTAAGAGCACCACTCGCTTCAACTATGGCATCATGAGCAGCTAATGCTTCAAACTATATATATATAATTTATTAATATCAAAATTGAATAAATACTAATATCAAATAAATAAAAATGAAACTACTTTATTGGGTGCAGTTTGGAAAGGGAGCCCAGTAATTTTTGAAATTTCATTTGCTATATTGACATCAAAACCTTTACGTGTATTTAAACCCTAAATTTAGCAATAATAATAATAACGATTTTTTAATATATAAATGTATATATGTGTACAATATATATAATATCTACTTACTGTACCAACTGCAGTACCACCTTGAGCCAAATAATATAATCTTGGTAAGGTACATTTAATTCTTTCTATACCAAATGTTAATTGTTGCACATAACCAGAAAATTCATCACCAAGAGTAAGTGGTGTAGCATCCTATATAATAATTTAGTTAATTGATAAATCTGTAATCTAAATCTATAATAAGTTATATATAAACATACTTGTAAATGAGTTCTTCCTATTTTAATAATTTTTCCAAAATCTTTTGATTTTTCAGCAAGGGCATCACGTAAATTGGTCAATTCAGGAATAAGTGATTTATTAATCTCTATTGAAGAAGAAACATGCATTGCTGTTGGGAAACTGGTACACATTATTATATGAGAAGAGTCTAAACAACAATATTTTCATTTCATTCATTCATAATATTGTAATATTGTGTTATTATATATATAGTAACTTACGTGTCATTGGAAGATTGGCTCATATTAACATGATCATTAGGATGAACTGGATTTTTACTACCAAGTTGTCCGCCTAATAATTCAATGGCTCTATTTGCAATAACCTTGTTTAAAATTAATTAATTGATTATTGATTGATCAATTTATTGATAAAATCAACAAAATAGATGAATGATATTTAAAAACTTAAAAAATATACCTCGTTAACATTCATATTTGTTTGAGTTCCAGATCCTGTTTGCCAAACCACTAATGGAAAATGCTCCATAAGTTTTCCTCCAATAACCTAAGTTAAAGATAAAAAGGATTATTTATAATTAGAAAGAGAGGATAATAATAACTATTATTGCTATAATCATTTTGACTATAATTTACCTCATCAGCAGCTTGAACGATGGAGTTACCTATTTTTGTATCAAGTCCATAGGTCATATTAACAGTTGCAGCAGCTCTCTTTAATATTCCAAATGCTTTTATCAAAGGTTCTGGCATACGCTCTCTTTCTCCACCTATATCAAAGTTTTGTAATGACCTATAATAATAAAACGAGATAGAAAGATGATGCATACAAAATATTTTATCAATCTAATGAGAAATAAATAAAACATATATTTAATATTTAATATTTAATATTTAATACCTTTGAGTTTGAGCTCCCCAGTATTTGTCAGCTGGGACTTCAACTTCACCTAAAGTATCTTTTTCAACTCGATGCAGCTGTGAAGACATAATAGGTAATTAACGATTTTTAACCGATTATCAATGCATATATATCCACGTTCACGTGATACGTTTTTTATTACAATTGATTTTTATCTAGTAATAAAAATTAACTCACCCATTGATATGATGCAATGGTAAAGGAACGAATTTGTGTTTGTAAAACCTTTGGATTTAAGAAAACATGATTAATTGTTGATTGTTAATTAATTTCCCTAAAATAAAAAATTGAAATTAAAAATATTTCTTACAGGTTGTATAGAATTGATAAGTCTTATTAACATTATTTTATAATTAAATTTTTTTTTGATGAAAAATTTTTTATTTTTTGTTCTACTTACCGTAAAGTCTGGAAAGATATCACCCCCCGAAAGATAGCACCTTCTAAAATAGTGAAAAGGCAATAAGGATGTGTTTCACAGGACAAACAAAAAAAATTCCTATACACCTCCGCCATACTAAATCATCATATACAATGATGTTTCAAAAAAAAGACAGTAATTTAAGTTCATGGCTAATAAATTTTTTCCATTCATTATTTTTTATATTTAAGTAATAAACTCGTTACCTTTTATGGTTAATCTTATGCTCAAATTGAATGTCGATCATATTGTAAAAAGGGGGTGCTATCTTTCAAGACTTTACGGTATATACCAATTTCAAAAGACGATGATCATCATCATCTACCTAATATATTAATATTGAATTGTAAAAGATTGAATCAACTGAATTTTTTTTTTCAAATGGTTGAGTATCTCTTAAAACTTTAAAACCATCATCATATACATGATTAAAAACAAATTTTAGAAGAATCAGGACTTCGGGTAATCTCGGAAAAAATCATTCAAACGATTGATTGGGAAGTCTTTGACCTCTCGTTTTATACCTTTGTTATGTATCAATTGTCAAAACGTACTTATTTTTTTGATTTTGTAATTTACTTTATATATCCTTAAAACAAATAATAAAATTATTCTTTTTGCGTCTAAAGAATTGACCAGTCCAATTTCACTTCTGACTGATAAATGAATATAGATGATTAGATTTATTTGATTAATTACACAACAAGGGTATTAGCATCAAACAAGGTGATGAAGACCAGGGAGCAAAATTTTATTATAAAATTCCAGGCATTCTGATAAACTTTTAGAATAGCCATATTAATATTAATATTAATACAAATTCTTTATCTTAATTATTCGTTTAGTTTTATTTGAATTATCCATTTTATTTGTTTTATTTGGTTTTATTCGGTTTATTCGGTTTATTCGGTTTATTCGGTTTATTCGGTTTATTCGGTTTTATTCAGTTTTATTCGTTTTGTTCAGTTTATACGAATTATTCGTTTTATTCGAATTGTTCGTTTTGTTCGTTTTGTCCGGTCTATTCGTTTTATTCATTTTATTCGGTTTTATTCGTTTTATTCATTTTGTTCGTTTTATTCAGTTTTATTCGAATTATTCGGTTTTATTCGAATTATTCGGTCTATTCGAATCATTTGTTTTTATTCGAATCATTCGTTTTATTCGAATCATTCGTTTTATTCGGTTTTATTCGGTTTATTCATTTTATAAAATATTAATCCACGGTTTGATGCAACAAATTCTATATTAATATTAATATTATTGTTAAGGGATTTTAACTTTGTAAAATTATAAATAAGGCTTATTTCCTTTAACAAGATAGTATAAATTACAATAATTTTATTTGATAATCTATATTACTACTACTATAGCTACTACTAGTACTATGACTTAAGAAAATGTCAATTATTCCTATTTATTATCATCACTGTATATTAAAACTTCCCTATTGATCTATAGGATACGTCACGCAACCAATATTTTTTTGTTTACATAAAATCTTGAAACTATATACAGTAGTATCATTGAAAAATAAGAGCTAATCAAAAGACAGTATACCGAAAGTCAGTATAATTAATAACAGCTGAATTATGAACAAACAGCATATGGATCTTTGAGAATGTTGAATTATTTTATTTCGCTTACTCTTTCATTCATCTATTCATTACTGCATTAACTAAAAGAAAATGTGTAACTTCAAAAAACAGATAATGGGGAAACATAACATGGTTAATAGTAGTAGATAATGGATAATATTACTACTAATAACTTATTATATATAACATCATATTAATATTTGTTTTTTTCAAAAAAACAAATCTACCAATTAAACAATGGGATTGGTAATAATATATCAATTACTAATGATAATTCTTATTGTATATATATAACTGTATTAACGAGGTTTACTATTATGGTTATTGTTACATATGCAACTGATTTATTGATTTATTATAATGGCTTATTGTTAACGTGGTAAGTAATAATATATTACTGATATTAATAATAATAATTTATTGTATACATATATAACATTGTATTAACGGGTTTTATTATTATGCACGCGACCATCAAGATAAGTAATAATATATTACCAATAATTCTTATTGTATTAACGGGTTTTACTGGTTTATTGTTACGCGTGGTAAGTAATAATATATTAATAATAATAACTTATTTAAATATATAACATTGTATTAATATTTCTTTTCTTCCCAAATAGGTTTGCGCGTGATCATCAAAGCATAACGCAGTAAGTAATAATATATTAATAATAATAATTTTTATTATATATATAACATTGTGATTAATATTTCTTTCTTCAAAAATGGGTTCATAGTTAAACAATGGGTTATTTTTACACAACAATTAAAGAAAAAAATTAGTTATTACTTTATTAGTATTAAATAAAATGTATTTAATTTAAATAAACAATCTATTTTCTAGTAATTTTAAGAATAAATTTAAGTATAATTTAAGTATAGTCCAAGTATGATAAGTAGAAAATAAATAAAAAATAAGTAGAAAATCATGTTTATTTTCTACTTAAATTTGCAAGAAACGAGAATGTTTTAAGTGTCTCCCCATAATAGTCAAAATGTGCTTAAATTACACTTGAAATATGTTTAAAACATATTTATTCCATGCTCAAAACATTAATTAAATTCTACTTAAATTAAATGTGTTTTAGTGGTATAATAAGTATGTTTTAAGTGTGCAAACTTTGCATAGGGCTTCATAGACTTTATTTTGTTCATGGAGATCTTTGTGGACCAAATATTCTTATTGGACCAAATGATGATGTAAAATTTATCAATTTTGACCGGTCTGGAAAGGTTGGAGAAGCTGAATATCCAGAAAGTTTAAATCAGTTTGTTAACTGGCACCAGGATGCAGGATTT
>CAJVPN010000594.1:0-24446 GCA_910592215.1 Entrophospora candida
CTCAAACATAAAGAAAAGAATAAACAACTTATCAATATAAAAAAATAATATGCAAGGTGCATCAGTTTTTTTGTACCGATATTCCTCTTTTTTTCTTACTTTAAAATAATTGAAAATTTCTGTTTCACAATATAAAAAAGATCGACGTTCAATTTTGTCACTTTGTGATAAATAGGATGTCCATTATGCTGTGTACACAAGGCTAATCTGACCTAAGGTTGCTTGCCAAAATTCCTCCAGAAATCAATCAGCAGGGTTTTGGCAGGTTACACATTAATTGTTTATTGGAGTTTTGGCAGAGTTTTGCATTTTGAGGTTTTGCCATTTCGGCATAGTTTCAACAGGATTTTTGATAAGATTTAGTATAGTTTTGCCATAGTTTCAGCAATTACTAAGGAGGTTTCGCCCACAACCTTAATCTGACCTCATCCCTCGATGATACAATCATGCAACAAAATTCCGGTGTTCTATTATTCCCCCAAAATTTCGTACCCCAAAAATGGCGCACAAATTGGGTGGTGGTCATTGGTTGATAAAATATTATCCAATAAATCTCAAAATGATTAAATATTGTATTCTTGAATCAGTAATAAAATTATAATGAAGTCAATCTTAAAATCAAAAACGCAACCACAACCACAACTTTCATTATATGGAAGAATTCCTCATAATGTATTAGCAAGTTTATCTTTATCCGCTTCTACCTCCACTAATGACAAAGTTGATGATTTTGGAGGTTTTCTACTCATCCATATCTATATATCTATATTTTTTTAAAAAAATAATCAAATAATGACTAATTGATGAGAATCACTAACAATTTTTAGAAGATTCTGTTTGGAATATACCGAATGAAGCTTGGGAGTGGAATACTATTGAGGTAATTTTTTGAAAATTATCAATAATTTATTATATAATAAATAAAAACATCTAACTTTAATATATATTATAGTCAAAAAATTATTATCAACAATCATCAATTAATACTTCGTTAAACTCAAATATTTCTTCTGCCGCTATCACAACCACCAAAACTTCTTCAATTACAACGCCATCATCATCTGCAATCAACATCAATAATACCACTACTACCTCCGATCAATTATCTCCATACTTATTCTCTATGTCGGACACTGGAAATCATCTTGTGAGTGCAACACCTGATCTTTTTGTGGTTATGGCTTTAGATAAAGCCAGGAAAGAGTATGAAGTTATTGGAGAATTTAAAGGACACTTTGAACGAGGGTAATTTTATTCTCTATGTATATTTATTTGGAAAAAGGCTTATGATGCTTATAACAAAATTTATATTTTATAATTAGTGAAAAAATAACTGCAATATTATGTTTACCATTTTTCATGCCATCAGCTTTCAAAAGGTCAATCAATCATTTCAAGCATTCTTTTTAAAAAAAAAAAAAAGGAAAAATAATTTTTGATATTGAAAAGTTTGCTTTATTTTGTTTTCCTAATAGTCAAATCTTTGTTATAATTGGTTATAACACTGGATACTTGAGAATTTTTACTCAGGTAACAAGCTCCTAATAATAATAAAATTATTTATATATCATTCTAATTTCTTTATTATTGTAATTAGTCAGGGAGTTTACAAATATCACAGCAACTAGACACTTCTCCAATAATTTCAATAAAACTACGCACTGCAACATTCCCTACATTCTCATTACCAATATCCATGCATTCACATTATCATGATTACAATCAAAAACTTTCATCATTTTCAGAATCGTTAGATGAAGAGATCACTATATTACATGAAGGTGGTAAAGTTGTTAGTATTGATGGGAAAAGTTTATGGACAGTTCTAAGAGTTTGCAACAGCCATTACTATAATGATTGTCATCATAATCAACAACGACAACACCAGAAATTCAATTCAACACCAGAGTTTTTTGGTGGAAATGGAGGTATTGATGGTGATGATGGGTCTACTACAGCGTTTGCATATAAGAAGTGGTATTTTGAGGGCAGAGGAAAAGTTTTTGATGTAGTAAGCTGTGGACCATCAAAACACTGGACAACACATGTACTTGACAGATCATTAGTTTCATCTTCGTCAAGTACTGCTTTGTTTTCATTTCAAGCAAAGGAAAGATATATTGCTGTTGGATCAAATCCAATGTTATCATATTATGCAACATCTGATTCTAGTAAACCTTTTTTGTCAGCAGTGTCTATTGCAAGCATGGTTGCCAATAAAGTTTCAAATGCTGTTTATTCATTAGCCAAGACTTTATTAACTGCAGCTAGTGGTGTTGATGTTAGCAGTGATAATAGTACTGTTGATGATCATGGTAGTGGTAATATTGCAGCAGCTAAACCTATACCTATGATTTTGGCATTAAATGACTCAAATAGAAAAATTTTATCAATAGTTATGTCACCTGCTGCGGCTGATGGAAAATATCAATTAGCAGCTTTGACTGATTCGTTAGGGAGGGTATGTAAACATTCATTTATAAATATATGCATGCACATTATAATACATGTATACATAAAAAAAAATTAATTTTTTATAGGTGACTTTAATTGATGTAGAAGAAGGCGAAATTGTATTAATGTTTAAAGGAATAAGAAATGCACAATGTGGGTGGGTAGAGGCAATTGAAGAAGATTGTGATGATGATGATGATGATGATGATGATTGTGGCAATGGTGATTATTATAACAATAACAATGTCAATAATTATAAAAATGAAAAATTAAAAAACAAAAAAAATAAATCACTTGCAGCCACATTATCATCATCAAAAGTATCAGTCACCTCAACCAACAGTAGGAAAAAGTCTAGTACCAAAAGAATTACATTATTTTTAGTTATTTATTCACCATTTCGAGGAATAGTTGAAATATATCATATGAGACATGGTAGACGTGTAGGTAACTTTACAATTGGACAAGGATGGAATCTCTTAACCACAGTTTCATCACCACTTGGATATGGTTTGAGTGGTAGGTCCCATGAGAAAAAGAACTATAATGATGGTGGCAATGATAACGATGATGATTATGGTGATTATAATTGTGCAAGTAATAAGAGATTGGCCAAATCTTTTTTGATTGGACCACAAGGCGAAGTTAGATTGATAGATGTTCCATTTGGATGTGCTATAAAGTAAAGAAAATTATTATTTTGGATTTAATTATGTTTTTTAAAGGAAAAATAGAAATTAAACTTTTTGATATATATTTATTTTTGTGTAGGAAACAAGTTAACCATTTACATGTATTTAAAAATCTCATTCGTAAATATGGAACTTCAACCTTTAAGGAAGAGATCACTTCAGAGTTGATGAAAATACTTGAACAAATACAAGATTCAAATAAAAAATTAGAAGTTAGTAATAATTATTATAATTATTATTTTATAACTATTAGTATTAAAAATAAAAACAAACATTACCTTTTTATAATAGGCATTGATGTCAATTCCAGATAGTTTACCACCTACGTTTCATTTGATTGCAACACAATCATCAATAAATTGTTTAGGAATGTTGGACTCATTTGATTTTTTAGAGTACGCACACGACTTGTTAGATAATATGAAAAATGGTAAAAAGCAGGATTTCACAAAAATTATAAGATTAAAAATTGTGTTAAGGGAACATTTATTACATATTTATGAAACATTAGAAGGGTTAAATGTGTCAACTAATGGTAACAGTAAGGGTGGTAGTAATAGTAGTAATAGCAGTGGTGGTGGTAGTAATGATAGTAATAGTAGTAGCAGCAGTGATGATGATATGATTGTTGAAGAAGTAGGAAAAAATGATTATAACAGTGATAATAATGATAATGAATTTAAAATTAAAATTAAAAATTTATTTAATAGTAATGAAATTAATGATAGTAATAATAATAATAATAATATTAAAAGCATCGGGCCAAATAGTTTTATGTCATTATTTATATTAAATAATTTAGAGAAAATCAATGATGATGATGAGTTTTTATTGCTTGATGATAAAATTGATGATAACAAGAAATTACAATTAGGTAAATTATTGTTTATAAATAATTATTTAATTATAATTATTTAATTATTCATTAATTAATATTTTTTTTCTATGTAAATAAAAGTCAATTTTCTATTTAGACCATTAATATTATCAACAACATCAGAAGAATGGATTGAGGCTATTAGAAAGCGAATTCCAACACCAAATAGAATCTGGTTAAATTTATTTTTATTTTGGTTTAAAAATACAAATGTAAATGTATTGATTAAAAACTTCAACAATAATAGTAGTGATGGTAGTAATAACAATAACAAAAACAATAACAGTAATTATAATTATAATTTTATAACAACAATATTAAATGATTTTATTAATATAAATATTAAAGATGAAAAATTTGTCAAAGATGAAATATTAAATTTTTGTATGAATGATCAAAAGGTATGAATTTTTTGAATTATGAATGATGATGTCATTCCTTAATAAATATAATCTTTTATTTATTTTAGGTTGGACATTCATTATTATTAGCATTTTGTTGTAAATATGAATCACCATTTATTGAATCATTTGAGGTAATAACAACACTATTGCTATTATTATTATAAGATGATTTATTAATTTCTATTATTATATATATTATTTTATATACTTAAAAGATTGATTGGAATAATTTGATTCAAAAATTAGAAATCTGCTGGAAATTAACTAAAAATATTAAAAATATTAACAAAGATATTGATGATGATTTAGAAATTGGATTAACTGCTGAAAATTTAAATAAGGTTTGTAATAATTTAATAATTTTTGATATATTCATATTGGTATCAGTAACTATTAACAATATGTAATACCAAGGTGATTAATTTATAGTGTGAAAAAACCAGTATTACAAGAATTGTTGCAATTAATAATTTATATGGGAATAATATGGTATGTTATTATTTTTTATTATTTGATTAAGTTTTATTATTTAAATAAATAAAAGATTTTATTATTATTTTTTAGTCGATAGATTTATCATCAAGCTATAATGAATATGAAAATTCTGATTTATCTATAATTTATAAAAGTTGGATATTATGTAAATTATATGAGAAAAATATCACCAGAACAGGTAATTTAAATGACAATTAATTACTTATTCAGAAAACTTGGGAAACTATTTTTCAAATAATACAATTTTTGCTTTCTTCTCAATTATTAGATTTATTGGAAAAATCAATTGATCAAATTATATTTAATATCAAAGATGATTTATTAAAAAATGGTTTATTATACTCAATTTGGTATAAAATATGTTTGCAAAAATCAACTTCTATTATGAGTTTAATTGAAAAAACTCATAAAACACCAAAAGACGAATTGGCAATAAAGCATTGCGGAATGAATGGTGGGTATCATCTGTTGCTTGTGTAATTATAGCATTAAAAATTGAAATTATAATAGTAGTAATCAATCAGTTAATTAAATTTGAACTTGGGTAAAATATTTATATTTTTTTAGGGGAGACAATTAAAAAGTTTCTATCAGTTAGCAAGAAACTCTTGGAATCATTTATTTTAGATGATGATAAAATAAAAGTTAAAAATATTTTAAAATCTGTTAGACAACTATTAATCATTCAAAATAATGATGATGACTTGTATAATAAGAGTGAATCTTATTATAATGATATTATTGGGGTTATGTTGAATATTTTCAATGACATTGATGATAATGATGATTATGATGAAAAAATAATTGATAGGTTAGTAATATAATATAATTTCATAAAATAGATTTTAACGGAGCTATTTTTTTATTAAATTTGATTCAATTTTTTTCCAAAAAATAGTAACCTTATAAAAATTCATATTATGTTGATTAAAGTGTTATCACTCATCTTTATGATTGAAATTAATTTGATCAAACCTTCAAAATTATTTAATAAAAATACAAATACTTCATTTTTCAATAATTTAACTATTTCTAATCCATCTATCATTAATAATAATAATGGTAATTTAATGGATGAAGATATTAATCATAAGAGGTAAATACATTTCACTGTATTCATTTGCCAATTCAATTAATCAAGTTAATTTAAAAATAATAATACTATTATTATTAGAGAGAAATTTATCATGAAATTAATAAAAAATTTAAAATCATCATCATCCGTCAAGAAAGATGATGTTATTCAAGAAATTTTGGAATTGGCACGAAATTTTTCATTAGATGAACAAGTTATTATTAATCTATTCTAATAATTTTTTGTTTAACTAAAAAAAATCAATCAAAGACATCTAAAATTATTATCAACTAAAAACATTGTAATAGTAACTAATAAATCTTCTATTTATTTAGAATTATTTACATGATTTTAACAAAATAAAATTGTACATTAATTGAGCAGATGTTATGATGATCATTTTATAGGTATCATTGAAAATTTCCAACTCCATCTAATCTGTCAATGAATAAAACAAATCAACTAACAAAAAAATGCAGTTTTTTTTTCCTAATCCCATCCTGGGTGCTTTTATCATTATTACATATGTAAACTTGATAAATTGGTCATGTCATGACTGACTGACTTATCAAGAGAACCAAGTTATCAAATTTCATGTGATTTTTTAAATTTTTTAAAATATTTATCTTTTATTCAAACATTAGAAGGTTGCGAAATCAACATTTTTATACATATTTCTGAACATAATAAAATTTAATAGGACTACAAATGATATAATCAATGATATAAGCAATAATATAAAAATGGGATAAAAAATATAGATGAATTAGACTAAATTATTGAATGATATAATCAATGATGAGATAATAAAATATTAATGCATTATTCATGATACAACTGCTGAGATAAATGATTAAAACAAAAAAAGTTCTCTTTTTAAAATTACTTGACAAGAAAAAATGGATGTGTGATTATGCATTATAAACTTATGGAGGTAATAAAGGTAATAAAATATAAATATAGTTCACAAGTGAAAATGCTTTCTTCCTTCTAAATTATAAAAAATGAACAATAAAGATAGTTTTTTTATATCAGATATTTTATTATGAATAATCATTTTGCTAATTACAAATAAAAACATAATGAAATATCACGCGAGACCATCTTATTGTGATTCATTTAATTGTACTTGGACTAAGTGATTGACCGACTTTAGTGCTTGTTGCGACTTTATGTAGATTGACTGACTTATCAAATTTTTTAAATAGTAAAAAAAAAAGTTGGAAATTTTTGGCCAAGTTAGGTCAAAACCGACTTATCAAGTTTACATATGTATGCCAAAATTAAAATGGCTATGCTAAATTTGGCTGGGCCAACCCAATTCCATGTTATCTTCTTAATTAATCATGATAAATTTAAAAAATAAAAAACATACTTAAAAAAAAAAACTTTGCTTTAGGCAAAAAAGTAATAGTGCATTTAGTGATGAAAATCTAGAGAGTTTAGAACGATTTTTGCATGAAGAATCTAAGGGAAGATTGGGCTTGAAGATGGAATATTTTCAATGAATCCATGAAACATTCACTTTGTAATCAAAACCTTGTCAGAAACAAATTGAGGTAAAAAAAAAAGCCAAAAAAAAAGGACAATTGATAACTGCATTTTTGAAAGAAGTGAAAGTAATGTTAGTAGTAAAAATAAAAGTTCAGAAGAATTAATTAAGGCAATGATAAAGAAATGACTGGATTTGCAATTAGGGACTTAGAGCAACAGTAATTTTAAATTACAGCCTACAGTTGCACCTCAATATTTAAATTAATTAGATAAAAAAAGTTGGAATTAAGTATAAATTGATGACTTTTTTTTTTAACATTAATTAACATTAAATTAAGAATAGATGAAAAGTCTGTGTTCAGTTTTTATAATGAAAAGTCATGTCTGTGTTCAGTTTATTACAAAAAACCTTGTCAATCTTGACCCAAGAAATACAAATAAGGAAATTGTTTGCATAAAAAACTATAGTGAACCCTTGTTTCAACAAAGTATAATTAAATTTTTGATACAACGAATTTTTAAAAACATTGTTACACATTATGAAAACATAAAAATTCGTTGAAACGCGATTAGTAACCTTGTTTCAACAAATGTTGAATAAAATTTTCTTATATGTCCAGCCGCTTCATTGAAACAAGGGCAGACTGTACCTTTCTTATATACAGTCAAAAAAATTGTCACAGCAGACCTTGCCGATTTAAATATTGGCCCCTTTTTTTATTAATTAAAAATGTTTGTCATAACGAATATATTAATAAATTTGTTCCACAACACTAATGGATTTTTGATGGGGGTCTTTCTATATGGCTACTAGTCTCATCACAGCGTATTCACATGACATATAAATTATGAAATTTATCCAAATTACCCAAAATTGATAAAAATAATAATCAAATATAATTTATCTTTAAAAACCACATCAATAAATTCAACATCAACATATAGTTATTTTAAAAAATCATTTCAAAATCACTATAATTAATCAACTTCAAACAATGAATTTATCAAAAGATACCAAGTAAATTGCCTGGTTGGTATTCTAGAAGATTTAAAGATCCCAATTATGCTGTTTGTCACATATAACTCATGATTGGATTGTAAAAGGCACAAGAAAGTTTGTCTTAAAAAGTTGGATTGAAATGAATATCATTTCAATATAAATAATATATTAAGAATATAAATAAAAGTATATAAAATATCTTCACCAGAAGAAGCATCAGATCTTTCATCAGATGCTTCAGTTACAGCTGTAACAGTAATTTCAGTGGGAGAAGTGCTGATTTCAGATGTGGTAGCAGAATCTCTAGAATGTTGAGAGATTTCAGTCCCTTCCTTGCTTCAGCAACTTTTTTCTTGTTTGCTTCAACTATAACAGTAATATAAATATAATCTGACATTTAAATACAATAGCCCAAATAAGTAACTATACAAATACAGTGTGTTGCAAAAAAACTGGAATTATATATTTGGTTATTATTACAACAAAATGGTTGTCCCAAATGATACAAAAAATATCTCTTTTAAAAGCCTAAAAAATGTAGTTTTATTAATAAAAAATTAATATGGTATACATTCTCCATTATTTTGTATAATAAGCTCACATTGGCATCGCATAGAATTTAATAAATTAATTAGGACATTATGTGGAATACTTTGCCATTCATTAACCATAAATCATTCTAATTCTTCAAATTTTGTGGCATCCTTTTCTCAAGGTTTCTTTTAACAACACTCCACAGATTTTCTATCAGATTCAAATCTGGGCTGTTTGAAGGCCAGTCTATAACATTTGGTACATTTTCTGCAAGAAAAGACATTGCAAGATGACTTGTATGCTTAGGGTCATTGTCTTGCTGGAACCTCCAAGCATTTCTTCTATTTCTGAAACATGTCTGCTAAGTATTTCCACATAAAATGACACATCCATAATTTGTTTAAAACAAAAAAGGTTTGTTTTGCCTTCTACACAAAAACCACCCCACACGTGAATTTTAGTATGATCCTTTGGCATCCTTCAAACTGGCCTTTTATCCTTATACCAATGTTCTACACTATTTCTAAATAATAAAAGGATGTCTCATCGGTAAATAATGTTTTATTCCAATTGTCATTAAGATGTTGTTGGGCCCATTGTACACGGTTTTCTTTATGAGACGTTGTCAACATTGGTGTAGCCATTGGCAGGGTTTTTTTATACCCTTTTTCGTGTATATGTCTAGAGATAGTTGAATAAGATACTTGCACATGTTTTACTGATAATTTTGTTGCCAATGTTCTAGTTGAAATTGATGAATCTCTGTGTATATATTGCCCAAAGCTTTCAATGCTTCTGTGGTAATTTTTTTTTGATAGCCATTTCCTCTAAAATGATCCAAATTGCCAGTTGTTTTTAATTTTTTTATGTTATCATAGATGGTAGAAAGTGGAACTTTTGTATGCTTATTTATTTCTTTGGCCTCACATATACCGTTATTCCATAAATGTAATATAGCTTGACATTGGGTTTCTTGCCTTGAAGTAGGCATTGTATATTTAATTTTCTCAAAAAGCAAAAAAGATTATCAATTATATCAATTATAAAAGATCTCAATATTTATTTTTGAAATATAAGTTTGTCTTGATTTTTTATATGGCATGAATTAGGCTTAATACACGTTTTTAGTTCACATAAAATTTTCCGGTTTTTTTTGCAACACACTGCATATCAAAATTAACGCTTGTGCTATTACAATATGAAGTAAGCCATTCATGAAGAATGAAATCAGCTTCAGAGACTGGAAACGTTGAATTTGCCTCTTTAAACTACACCAGTAGATTAATAACAAATGCTAGTTTTTGCACCCTTTTCATAAATGCAAATTCTAAATTCCTACATCTTTGATGACTTTTTCTGCCTTCCCTTTGGCTGTTGGAAAATCGAGAGAATCAAGAGGTTGCTCGTATAATATCTATTTAAAAATTAACACTATTTGAAAAACTACAATAGTGTAATGTACTTGCCCTAAAATTCAAGTATTGTTTCTTATCGAGTTTCAAGTCACTGTAATTCCTTTCTTAATTTGCTTTTGGTTTTTCTTATAATCCTCATGCTCCTGGAATTGATCGAAGACTGCAACACAATTAATTATATTAGTCAAATAATTACTTGTTTGTTAGTTATTCCATGTACAGCACTACGTGCATCTAGAAGATGTCATACAAGAGACGAATCAATGGTTATTAACACTGCATATAGCTGGCGACGTTGTTCAGTATTCAATACGTTGGGTCAGCATCAAATAATGCAAGAAAAGTTGTTGATGTTAAAAGAATATTTATTACGAAAGATTGGGCATTTATCAAAAATAAATTAATAACAAGGTTTATTTTAGTAAGTATTATTCTATAGTTTATTTTACATTAATCATATATAATTTATGATTTAGTATTTAATTACAAAAATACTAATTTTAATATATATTCCTGAAAAAATGGTTAAACGAATTCTATGTGCTTGTGTTTGGTGTCAAATGGACAGGGTAAATTAGAAAACTCTATGAATGGCAAATCATATTAATGCGATAATATGTTCCTTTAATAATAATGCGAATCAAAAAATCAGAAATAATTGGAAATTAAGGTATGTAGTAAAATGTTTGGCGTGAGTTATAAGTAATTTTTTTACTGTTTTACATGACCAGGTTATAATAGATAAAATTTTTAATAATAATAATAATAATAATAATAATGCGAGTTATAAGTGTAACCGATGGCGGTCACATTCAAAAACATATCACATTTTTTTCATATTTAACTACTAATTATGAATTATTTTTATATAATCATCGATTTGATCGAACTTTGACTATTACTATCTATTAAACTTAGGTGAGAACGTGTATGGCGAAGACTACATTTTTTATATTTAACTATTAATTATAATCACATTCTTTAGTATTTTGGAATAATTATTTCTGGTGGTGATAATACTGTTTCTTATATTCTTTACGTTAAAAAAAATCCGTTTATCAATTAATATTTATTAAAAACCGTAAAAACCAGAATCACTGCTTAAAACAACTGCCCTTACTATTACGTTAAAAATCCGTTTATTACTTCAATTAAAACCATAAAAACCGGAATCATTATTTTAAACAGCTATCTTTTACGTTAGAAAAGTCCGCTTATTATTATTACTTCAATTAAAAACAGAAAAACGGAATCTGTTATTTAAAAAAAACGTTTTTTACGTTGTCCATTTAGTACATTTTATCGAAAATAAAAACGTATTTTATTAAAGAATCATCTCTATTTTTTTCAGAAATAAATTTTCTACGGACATCGTGCGCTAATTGTTTTTATTTCCAATTCTGTACTTAGAGCAACTAGATGTTACAATTCCACGACATTAATCTTTCCTCGAATATCATTTATTCAGTTCTTTAGAAATGTATGTATGAGGTTTTTGGTCCAAATAAATAAACCAATCAGGTTAAAAAATCAAAAGAAACAAGAGGAGAGTTTTTGGTGCTTTTTTTTTTGATTTGGAGAAAATGAAGGATATCTACTGGTATCATGGCTTCGGATTTTGCCAATATATCAGCATGTTGATAAATATACACTCCATATCACTGGTAAAATCATTTCAAATGGATCTTATCGAACTGGACAAGCCAATATAATGATAGGAAAAAACTTTTTCGATCATTCTTGAATTGGATGAAAGAATATAAAAGACTAAATATGAAGTTGAAGGGTTTCTGATGCTGTAAATATTGAAAAGGATTTGAAAAATGCTCGTAGCAAGAGAAAAAAATCAATCCAAGGCAAACCAAAATCACAAAATTCAAAAAATTCAATAATGACATCACAACTAAACAACAAGCCTACCAGGATTTGCAAGAGAAATGCAAGCAAATTTTATACAAAAGAAGCACTCCTTAGGCAATATTGGAATAATATTCACAAGGGTGTCAAAGCTAAAGGGAAAGAAGAAAACAAAAATGCTGAAGAAAAAGAAAAGAAAAAACCCATAGAGAAATTACAAACCAAACTCACCATTTCATCACAATCACAACCTCAATCATTATCAACTAACTGTCTCACAACTTGATGGATATTGCACCAACTGTAAAACCATCATATTTCTTGCTCTCTCCAATCTTCATATTCTCATCCTCTTTAATGTCCAAAATCACAATCATTTATCCTGCCAGTTGTGTTGATTGGTACAGTTGGTACAGAATTTAATTCTCATATAAAGGGACATGCTCGTAGAGGTGGTGGTGAAATGAGGGAGCAGCATATAGAAGGCATTGCACTTTTGGAATGACTAATAAATATCAATACTCACAAAACTTGCGAGTGGTGTTTTCAACAGACTAAGCTTGCATGATTATCAATGGCAAGATCACTAATGTCAAAGTACATGGTGCTGTTGAGTGTATCAACCCATCATGCATTTCATTTAAATATAGTTACACTATAAAGCCTCTAGATCCTCCTCATTCAGAAACTACCATTGCTATTGCTGATGTATCAAGATTTCTCTCAACTTCTCATTCCACTTTACCACCCTTCTCAAAAACCTATACACATACACAAATCATTAACACGAGTCAATATATATTGGAAAGCATTGCTTCAACACTCAATATCGAAAGGAGTCTCTTCTAATTAGAGAGATTTAACAAAGTAGTTGGTAATTGATTAATTTGCCACTTGTTAAATAGTTATCTTTATTATTATATTAAACACAAGCAGAACATTATTATAATAAATTAGTTTAATTATAATCTTTTGTCCGGTATGGCATGCAGCAAAAGTTTGAAGTGTTAACTTGTTAGCAAAATGGAACCAATGTAATTTTATTCATGTTCATTCATATTCATATATTAATATATAAATATTTTAGGACAGACAATGATTGTGATAAATGATGATTATAAAAATATATGGATCAGGACTAATTGGATAAGGATTGTGAATAAGTCGGAAGGAATTTACCTAAAAAATATAAAAATATAAATGAAAGACTTGAATTAAAAATAAAAATAAATACAAAAAATCAATTTAAAAATATTCAAAAGTTTACAATTAATAAGCACTCATGATCCAATAGGTCGACCTCTTTTTCGTTTTTTTACTTGATTCATTGTACTCATACAATGTTCACAATACCATCTTCCTTCTGGTACTGCTTTAAGATCAACACAATCCAAATGAAACCATTCAATAGGACAATTCTAAAATATAAATATTGGTATAAAAGTAAGTGAACTGTAATAATAAAAATTTAAGGTATATTGATTTTTTTTACATACTTCACCATCACATCCAATCATTTCACCAAAGCTAACTTGTCGACAAATACAATATACAGGTTCATTAGGGTCAACAGTTTGTATATAATTTGATGAAAATGTGTTGCCATCAGAAATAAACGAAGAATCATATGTTTGTAAATTTAAATTATTGTTATTGATGATATTAAAAATATTACTATTATTAATATTGGAATTGGGGTTGAGACTATTAAGATTAATGTTTCTATCAGGAGAAATCATTGAAGATGATCCTGTTGAATTTAAATGATGAAAATGATTTTTATCACCATCAGAACATTGTATTTTAATAAATTGTGGAAAGCTGTTATTATTGTTATAATCATTAATAGTGGTGTTGAAAGTGGAAGAAGAAGAAGAAGAAGCAGCAATGGGGGCATTCATGGCAGTAGTTGTATTAGTTGTAGAAGTGGTAATTGAGTTAATGTTATTTGTATAAATTGAGATGGTATCTTGGTTATTATTGCTATTTACCCCCCAAAAAACATTATCAATATATATAATATATTTAATAATAATAAATTTTTTAAATAAAATTTTCTATAAATTACAAACATTTGCCTTCTACGTCGTGGTAATGGTTGATTAGGTGACATAGACAAATTCCTTCGATTTAACCCTATCGAATTTTCATATTATCATGATTATTAGGCAATATGGTTAACAAGAAATAATCAAATAATTTTTTCATTCAGTTATCATTTAAGATAATAGTAATGTAATTATTATTACCTCTGCCAATTTGTGCTGTAGAGCTAGAGGGATTTGGTAATAATGGTAATGCTATAGCATAACGTCAATTAGTTTCTAATAATCATTATTAAATTATGTTTATGTAATTACATTATTATTAAGAAAAAGAAGAGAATAAGAACATACAAAATTCTCCTTCTTCTGATTTCATGGAAGGATAATATATTCCATTATTATAGTCATAAGTATTAATGTTAGAGTGTCTAGATATTGATGATGACAAAAATGATGTTGTAGGAAAAGAAGCAATTGTTGATGTTGTTGATTTTATACTTGTATTTGATGGCTGAACAATTGTTTTATTATCTACTTGAGATGACAATGATATTATATTTACATGTTGAGGAGATGTGTTTAATGATTCAAATGTTGATTCAAAATTTGATAAACAATCACGAAGATTATGTTGAGGAAATAAGCTATCAAGATCTTCATCAAAATGTTTAATATATCTTTCAACCTATAAATAACACAATGCTATTATCATTTAACCAAGAAAGAATAAAGGATAGACAAATCTTACACATACTAATGCCAAAGCTTTATCTGTAATTTCAATTTTTTCATCTTGCAATTGTGATACTCTTATGTAATCATTCATAACCTTTTCTTTTAACATTTCTTCGTCTTCAAACTCTGTTATAACTTTAACAACTTGATGTTTTTTCTTTTTTGAATTTATTTCTGCGATTTTGTTGTTATCTTCATCTTCGCCATAACAATCATCTTCTTCTTCTTCACTACTTTTATCTTCTTCATCGCCATATTGATTTTCATATATACTTTCAACTACAGAACAATCACTATCAAATGATCCTCCGTCATATAAACACCATAATCTTTTTTTACGACGTTCAATCCCTTTCAATAAATCTTTTATTTATTTATTGTAAAAAAAATTTTTAATCAATCACACTACACTGATATATATGTAATGTATCGATTAATTAATTTTGAATCATACCATCAATTTCTTGTTCTCTATTTGACATTTCACTAAAATGATGACGTATTTCAGATGGAAGATTATCAATGCCTTTACAATTTTATTTTTCATTTTTAACAAAAATCCCATATACAAATGAGAAAAATCTTTTTTTTATTAATATAATCATCAACTAACTTGATAATATTTGACTAATACTTACTTCCCAAAAATTGTATCAAGTATTCATTTGCATCTATTGCATCCATTTTATATATATATATATTTGAAATTTATTATTTTTTTTCTTTAAAATAGGGATTGAATCGGGCTTAAACAGGGATGTAATTTTAAAACAGGGCATAATTTTAACTTGAAATTCACCATTTATAAATAAATTAATAGCTTCTGAAAATACAAATAATTCTACGACTCAAAATTTTTATTTACCAGATTAAAAAGTGCCCGGAAGACCACAAATGTTGTATCGAAACTTTTAAATTATCAAATAATCTTTCTATGTCTTGTTCAAAAGTATCTCATTAAAGGTAAAGAGAAAAAAAGCGTATTATTTTTTAAATAAACTTCTAGAAAATCCATGTTTATTCGGATCAAGTTTCTGTTTTGAATTTCGGAAATTTTAGGTTTGATTCGAACCTGATTACCGAAACAAAACTATTTCGCCATCATGTAGTAGTAGATGTCACCCTTATGAAACTCGTTCATATATTGATCTTTCATACTTTTAAAAAACAATCTTCGGCTTTCTTTTTATATAAATTTTTTTAAACTGTCTTTTAAAAAAGATCATCGGATAGCATTCTCTGCATTACACATATTTAAATAAATTCGAAGTCAAAAAACATAAAGAGCCTTTTAAGTTTAAAATGTACTTCTTTTGTGGAAGAGAATAGATACATACAGAAGAAATATATTCTTTTTTTGTTTTTATAGAGTTTGTATCCGAACTCTAATATCATATCTGAACAGATCTGAATTTAAACCCAGATGATTTTTAACGTAAAAGTACATTATTATTTGGGAAGGACCAGAAAATACGCGGTTAAGAATTGATATGCGCCATTTTTTTGTATATCGTCTAGCAATATTAACAAGCTCATCATATGTTCTGAGCCATTAAATAAACAAATGTAATCCAGTATAGCTGTCATTAAACTTTTCGGATCTGGAATTTATCCAGCGTAAGTGTCATCTTCATAATAAGGCTACACAAGATGTCACGAGTTTGATTTAATGAATAATGCATGATTACGTATTTATTTAAAAAAAAAAAAATTCAAGAGTAATCGACCCAACTCTCTCTCTTTTACCACTTGAAAAATAATGTGTTGTATTTTCTTTTTTCCTCTTATATTTCTATTTACATTCGTTGCATTCCTTTTCATAATTGGCATAATTGGCATAATTGGCACGACTTCTATATTGATTCTGTTCGCTGGGTATATTCTTTAATGAATGGAATGAACACATATTTTTGTGAAAACCATATATATATATTAATATTGAGTAATGTCTCGTTAGACTTTTCATTTTATTTAAAATAATGAAGGAACCAAATCCACCCGAAACACTTCAAAGTCTCCTCAAATATGAATATGAGCACAGGCCTGGTCAGGCACAAAGGTTTCTTGGTACAGCTCAAAATTTTCTTTATATACGTGAAAGCATAGTGGCAATACATGTAGTAAAGTTTTGATGTTTGTTTTATTTAACCTATCATAGCTCGCATGGGAAAGAATTTCAGATGGCTCTCCTCCATGCCAGAATATCTCAGAAGACATTCCTTCAGAATAATCGCTGACGTTGAGTTCGAATTTGATGACGAAGTCGGGTTTAACTTCATATTTTTCTACAACGCACTCGATAAAGGTGAATTTACGGGACATGAAAACGAGTGGGTGACGGTACACAACCAGAAGGTAGTAGAATATGGAAAGGAGTATAGCGATGATCAATTGGACTACGTTCTCGAAACTATGCCTGGTGCCATCCAACACCCGGTTGATCAGACACATCTGCCACTACGTAGTAAGCCGGCGAAGATGGTGATTTCTCAGCGCGCTAATAGTGGAGATGATTACAAGGTTTGAATACGTACTTAATGAGAAGCGTTATCTTTTATATAAGATTTAGTTTTTAGAATTTTTATAATTTTTCAAATTAATTTGATCCCTAAATAAAGGTCAGGATTCGCATCAGAAGACCCAATGAAAATAATTTGATTGCTATTTTTTCGTATGATTTTTATGATACCATGAATAACAACAAAAAATATACATGCGTGGTCGATACAGGGGCTCCGGAATCCATCTTGCCATTTCATGTTAAAAGGATACTATCCTTTTTCATTATATAAAAACAGAAAACAGATATACTTATTACAATGCTTTGACTATTACTGAGTGGGGATAACAATTCGGCACTACATGCTTCATCATCGGGTGATATTTGAATGAATTATATGAAGCTAACAACTGCTAATAATTCGGCACTACGTGCCTCATCATCAGATGCTTTGGTGGGTTACCAAATAGGGATAACAATTCGGCACTACGTGCCTCATCATCGGGCGATGTTTGAATGAATTATACGAAGCTAACAACCGCTAACAATTCGGCACTATGTGCCTCATCATCGGATCCTTTGGTGTATTACCAAATAACTGCTAAGAATGAGGCACGTAGTGCCGAATTCTTAATCAGTATTCGATCACATCATACAAAGCCAGGTCACAAATACTATTTCGGCACTATGTGCCTCAACTCTGGCCCTCATCGAGGAATTAACCAGAAAGCTAAGGCACTACGTGCCATGTTCGGGCATAGCCCTCACATCGGGCTCACAAATGACGACACATGATCTAATACATCGTCGGCATATTTTTTTTGTCCATGTGGCCCAATGATGGAAATCGGCCACGATTACCAAACCAGTATATGATATGTCGCATGTGGCCCAACAACAGAAATCGGCCATAATCATCAAACCAGCACATGATATGGGGTGATGACAAAAATCGGTCACAATCGTTAAGCCACAGCACACCTTGGTAGCTCTCGAATGACGTGACAATAGGGTTGTGTTGGTCTTTAAAAGACCGGTCTTGGGACCGGTCTTTGAACCAGTCCCTTTGAACCACGGTCCTAAATTTTAGGACCGGTCTTGGACCGGTCTTTATAAGACCAGCTGATCTTTCTTAATAAGGAAATTTTGAACAATAAAAATTTTCTTTTTGTACACCGGGTTTTATGTTAAAATTGATTTTTTTTTTGGGAGTTTTTATTAATTATGTCTTATCGAAGGCCAAACTTTTGTTAAAAAATTAATTATTATATTGTTCACTTTTTGAGGCTGTTATTAAGGAACTTTAATAATAAAAAAATAATATAATAATTTAGTATGTATAATAAAAACCAATAGTTTATTTACACCAAATAAATTAGTATGTAAGAAATGTAATAGCCAACTTTCAAAAACTAGTAGTGTTACTACTTTACGAAGACATCTGAAACAAATACATTCAGTTGTTGCACCCAAAATACAAAGAACTTTACATCAATACCGTAATGATCCTCATAATTCAATTGACCAGAGAAAACGTGATGATGCTGTGATAAATTGGATAATTTGTGATTTACAATCAATTAATGTAGTAGAGAAAGAATGGCGTACAATGATTTCTGCTTTTGATCCTAATGATCATGGATTCAAAATAAAATCTAATAAATATAAATATAAATATTATAATAAATAAAACATATTTTTATTAATAAATTTGGCAGAAAAAAAGGAACAAAAATAATTAAATTTGTTGTTATTTGTTGCCAAAGGTTTCTAGATAGTAAGCAGGATAAATTTGTAAAATAAAATAATTGATGAGTATAAAAAGTTAAGATTGACCAAAAAGCTACTTCTCAATATGTGATTCACATCAAAATCCTTTAAACAATCTTTAACCAGTCCCAAAGACCGAATCTAAAGACCGGTCCTTCGGTCTTTCAAAAAAAGACCGGTCTTTTGGGACCGAGACCGGACCGGACCGGACCAACACAACCCTACGTGACAAGTGCAATCTGCACATCATCAATTGGTAGACTATAACTAACCCGAAAAGTGTGTCGTGATTCATTTTTCTCTCGTCATTTTCGGGGTAGTTATAGTCCAACTATTATAGGGTATGGTTATAGTCCAAATTAGTTCAAATTTCATTGATTCGTTCGGAGCCTTGCCTCAAAGTGATGTGTTACACACAAATTTTTTATATTAAAAATGAACAAATGGAAGAATTGAAAATTTTGAAATCTGTATGGCCTAGTAATAAGGGATAGATTTATTCAAATTTCGAATTAGTGTATGGAGTTCACTTTCCACAAAAAATAAAAATCACATGCGCGTGAACAATTATTCGCGCTGATCACTTTAGCAAGAAAAATTTCTGATCAAAAATTGTGGATATCAATATTCACACAATGTAATAAAATCCCGAAAATATACAGTACATGTAAAAGTAAAATCGATTATATATGCAAGAATCGAACTACCTGGGTCAGTTTATTAACTGCTTTATATAATTGCAAATGCGAACTACATTTCTTTGTGTAATAACGGGATTGATTTGGTTTTGCTATCTAACTCAGAGGCGAAAAACAAATACAGCTAATTTGCTCTTCTGATACTATTCTAACTATTATGAAACCTGCAATCAAACAGAGGTTGTTAGAAACATGAAATATAAAGCAAACAATCAAAGAAATATTCATAATAGAACGCACCATAAATTCCTCGACGCCAGTAACATGCTTCGTATTATTGTTCACATCCCACCAACATGCAATCATTTTAATCTTCGTAAAGTAGAGATCGTGCCAAAAGTGTACAACTCGAAGACCCTTTTTAAGTTCTCTATCAGCCGGCCAATAAGGATTCTCAGTTATTTTATCCTCGCATGAAAAATGGATGACCCAGGTCTCACCTGCTGAGAGTAGTTTTGCATAAGTAAGCGCCCGCTCAAAATGTTCATCGAGCTCACTCTGTTTCGCCGTTGCTAATAACTCAAGAACAACTGTTGGATGATCGGGCGAATTAATTATTATGTCACTGTATTTATGATTATTGCGTCCACCAGTGCGACTTATCAAATGCCACTGTCCTGTGATTTGAAAGTTCTTAATGCTAAGCCAATTTGACAGAATACGGTATAACTCTGAATCATACACACTCTCCCTAGGGACCCTACGATCTTTAGAAGCTTCCACAAACACATGTGCCATCTTGAATGAATGGCAGGATGTCACTTCGATAATTTTTTTGTCGAATATACGGACTACTTGCTTCAAGACTTCGAGAATATCCAAAGTATTTGAAGAAGAATGAAAAGGGATTTCTACCTGCGGGCAGGAGGGATATACCTTGGGAATTACACGACTAAGAATCAACCAGCGCACAAGAGGTGAGGAAATCTTGAATGTTTCGGGGCTTCTACCAGGCAATAGGACTCCTTCGGCCGCGAGAAACTCAGCAAGTTCAATATTATCAATATTAGGGACTTTCTTAAATTCAAGGCCAATATCCACCAGGAAATTGGAACGAAAGAAGTCCATTGCATTCTTATATCTGGGTTCCAAAAGAGTATTAACCATACTTCGAAACGTCTGGTACTGGATAACTTCCTCAACTAATGACATGCTGAAACGTTGCCATATATCATAGCTCAGGTGCGTTCCCTCTTCCAAGTGTTGGATCAGATTTACTTCGATTGCACGCCCGCAAAGGCATACAAGGCCAGCATGCCTATTGAAAATAACAAATCATGAGTCTCAGTAAAATATTTGAAATTCAACTGGTTTTACATACCCGTTTGTCTGTGCATAAATATCTTCAACAACATCCGGGTCAATTGTTATCTTAGAGTCTGCCGCAAACTGTTCATATAGTTTTTGTACTTGGTTTAGTGTAAAACTTGGATTCTGGAACGGTTCTTTGATATTGAAGGGTGACGTAGAACTGCTGGAGTCTATATGTAGGATGCTGAAGGTACCAATAGCAACGACAGAGTGGATTGCAAAAGTGCCTGGGGTATTCCTAATGCCACGAAATATATCGAGAACCTCAGAGCAAACCTTTGAATCCGCTTTGAGCAATTTGTCAAACTCATCAAGGAAGAGGATTATACGAAGATTTTTGTTTTTGTTGACAAAATTTTTAGAAAAGAAATCAAGGAAACTTTGAGCAGAATTGATAGTATTACAGGATTCAAAGTTACAGTCATTATCTCTACTGAGAGTTAAACCAAGTGTCTTCCAGAAGTTATCTAAGCTGTTTATGTTAACATATTCTAAAGACAAGCTATCACAGAAAAGAAAATAAAATGGCGAATGTAATTAGATTGTATCACTTGCAAACCAAAATATGCTTGGGCAAGAAAAAATCTTACTAGTTGCAAACGAAGTCATGTTCCAACTGCTGAATGGCTTTTTGTACCCTTGTAGACTTTCCCGAAGCCCGTGTACCGTATAGCACTACGAAGTGACCATCTCTAATTTTCTCAAGCAATGGTGCATTTTGTTCTGCCGGGTCGGCAAAATAATGAGTATCCCAGTCATATGGATGCATCATACTATTTACCATCCATTTTTTTCTTTTCAGTTTTGTGATAGTGACTGAAAAACAAAAAATTAGTAAGAATGAGCACGATACAAAGCAAAGCCAACTCTATATAATCTTACGTTCTTCCTTTGCCTTCCTTTTTTTCTCATGCTCTATTATTAGCGAGGTAAAAGTTAAAAAATGAAATGACAGCGAGAGAGGCAGTGTAGGTTTGGTATATTCGAATGCAGTCGTGGTACTTACCTCGCGTTTCGCCTTTAATATTCTCAATCAATATTGTTATGGTTTTTGCCGGTCCACCTGGCATTTTCCATCTCTCAAGATCTTCTTGACTTAACTCAAGGAAGGCACGACCGTTAACCCTATTGTTATCAATTATCTGGATATCCTCATTTTCAAGTTCTAACTCTTCTTTTTTCTCTTTCAAAAAATCAACAACATTAGCTCGCTTCCATTTCTTAACTAATTCGATTGACGGAATGGGGGTATCAGACATGTTTGTTTATTACTTGAATAAAAATAGTAATGCAGTTTGTACAGATTAAAAGAGAAATGATTTTTTTTAGTAGGAAATGGTCGTAGATTCACATTTTTATAGTTTATCAATCAGATCACGCGTGCAGAATTTCCATGACCTTCCATGTCGTACACATTGAAATTCTAAAAAATAATTTCGTTGCACAGCCTAATTAAAATGTCGTATAACATACAGATTATCTGATCGATTATGCAGATAAAAAATCAAATTTGAATTACATTGATATACAATCAGAAAATATGGAAAAGACGCTCAACTATTACCTAAGAAAGATCCTGTAAAATATATGCATGTATTCCTTCCGATTTTCACGATGAAGTAATGGTTAAGGAATTCATTAGGGACAAGTATTATCTCGTATACTTGAAAAATAGTATTGCAGAGGATCAAGGTAATGGATTAAACGAAAGACTTTTATCTCATGTAACAAAAAATAACGGAAATTCTGATGTTTACGGCAATGCGATTATTACCAAAGTAGATGGGAATATGAACAGGGAGAGTATCAAAGAAGTTAGACGCCTTCTCGAAGAAGGTATGGATCTTGATAATTACATTTAATCGAGCGGGAATCGAAAATCATAGTAGAGAAACCTTTTATTAATTTTTTAACAATTCATATTTCCTAATAATGAAACTTGCTGACCTCAAGGTCAGTATGTCACGTGACTATGGCGCAGTACTTACATTACTCTTTAATGCTATCTACAATATAATCGATATTTTTCCAACTTAATTTTGAAATGGCTAATGCCGAATAAGATTTAACTCGTTGTATTTTATCAATACCAATTTCATCAAAAAGATCATATATCTTTCTGGCTCTTTCTGTTTGCTTCCAACGGGTAGTATCAGTGACCTCCTTAGGGAGTTGCTCTTTAACTTCTTTATCTACTTTATCCCGAGCCCTACGATCTCGATATTTTTTTACATTCTTATAATATTCAAAGCGTTCTGATATTTTTTTCCCAAATTGATAATAGCATCGTAAAACATTTTGACTCGTAGTATCATTTTCAGCTTCGGCTTTAACGATTTCTTGATAAAGATGAACATAACTATTGGCTTCGGGTCATGGGTGTCAAGAACTAAATATATTTCGCCTTTTATGGGGAAATTAAACCTTCCAGTTTGGCGATCGCTTTTGTAGAAGACAGATTTTGGCGATCTCGGATCTCAAGTTCCGTAACATATGAATTTTGATATTATTACTGATAATAAACTCTCCTCATTCATATCCTTTTTGGGTCCCATTTGTATTTTTTCTTATCGGAAAAGCTATCTACAGTAAGGAAAAGGCTTTATTAATTAATTCATATATATATATATATATAGTGAGAAAATAATTTAGCGGTGTCACAGAAATAATCTCGTGGAACAAAGACCCAAATAATTATATGAATCGTTATTTTTTTCTTCACGAAAAATAAACCTGGTTCTATCATTATATCGAACAAAAATGAATTGTGATATGTTTATCCCTCAAATTACGAACAATGATACAAACTATATTTATACCTATATATCTCACTCATTCTCACCACAAATACCCCCACAAAATATGGCGAATATAACACTCTTGAAGAGATGGTTGGAGAATCCAGGCCCTCTTCGAGCATCTGGACTAAAATTGAATCGTATTATTCTAGAGTATAAAGTTATTAAATCTAATAGGTCTAAATCCTTAAATTCGACATAATCACATAATCTCGAAAAACACTATAAATAGTTTGTATAAAATGACTAGCTTAAGTGAAAGACGTGGAACCAATTGTACCGATGCTGAATG
>CAJVPN010000595.1:0-24445 GCA_910592215.1 Entrophospora candida
TATTCCTGGTGTTCGTTTCAAAGTGGTCAAAGTCTCTGGTGTATCTCTTCTTGCTTTGTAAGTTATCAATTTATTATGATCATGATCATTAATATTTATTTTTAATTAATTAATTAATTATATTTATATCACTATTATATAGATATAAAGAAAAGAAAGAAAAACCTAGAACTTAATTGGTTTTTTTTTAAAATTATTATTATTGAAATGTAAGAAATAATTTAATATATAATTAAAAAACCATAATCTTTTTTTTCCTTTTAAAAGATTTTCAATAATTAGATTTTTCTAAAAGCATTATTTGTTACATAATTGTTTATCTGGATAAAATATAAATGCATGTATGTAAAATATTAGATGATAATTTATTTATCTTTCAATATTTAAAAATGCAATAAATACATATCAACTCAAAATTTATTTATAATATTTGGTAAAGAAAGAAAGAAATATATATATATATATATATATATATATTCATCATTCATTCACATATTCGCTAATCCTTTACTAATCCTTTAATTCACTTTTTAAGAAGAAGAAGTAGATCCTGATAGTTTATTCAGTGAAAGATTCCCGTCAGCTGCTTGAGCGAAGACACCCAAAATATCTGTTAAACTTACAACTCCTACAGCTTTTATTTTCTCATCAACCACCCATACACGATGTGCTTTTGTGGCTGTCAATTTGGCAATTGTATATCCTAAAGTTGATGTTGTACGAACATCAAACACCGGATACCTATCCTATATATTTGAATAAATATATGTGAACACACATATTTTAAACAGTATTTCTAATTGATTGTTTGATTTACCTGACCATCTTCCAATCCTTGTATACTTCTTACATGACTAACAAATTTTTGACATGTCTTCCACATTAATGAGTGACTATAACTTCTAATAATATACTAAAAATAAAATATAGAGAATGGTTATCATCATCATTATTTCTATTCTTACAAAAATTATCAATCATAACCATAACCAACATAAATAAATAATCAAAATAATTAATAAATAGTACAAACTTTAACATCAGTCATACTAATATTTCCAATAAGCATTCCTTCTGAATCAATGATAGCAACTGAACTTAATGCATTATCATCTATAATTATATAACAGTTAAATATATATGTTGTAATTATAT
Organism: Entrophospora candida; assembly: GCA_910592215.1. NCBI lineage: Eukaryota > Fungi > Glomeromycota > Glomeromycetes > Entrophosporales > Entrophosporaceae > Entrophospora > Entrophospora candida. Next base: position 1,156 of record CAJVPN010000595.1, read on the forward strand.
ATCAATATAATAATATAATAGTGATTATTTCACTTACTCATCATTATCAATGCATCTAGAACAAAAGAGTCTGCTTGAGCAAATATCACAGGACTTTTACCAATATCAAACTCATAAATCTAATAAAGATACATTAAATTATAAATTAAATTATTTACAAGTATCATTATCATTGTATAATATAATATATTAAAATAAAATTTTACCGTTTTAGGGAATAGGCTTTCAATTTGTGGAAATCTAGTAACCTAACAAATTAATATAATGTATTCATATAATAGGTAATAATGAATTAATTAATAAATTATACAAATCTCTTGATCATAATTGACAAACTCTCTCATCATCCCCTTACATTATTATATAAATAATTCAACACTCCAGATTGCGACAATATTCCCTTCAGATTACCATCACCATCCAAAACAGCAACTATCCGGATTCAACACAAGATTACAAAAGAAGAAATATAATTAATTTAAAATTTTAATTTCAAAATATTTTATAAAATAAGATCTAACCTCTATGAGTTCCATTTCCGAATAATTCTACAACTTGTAGTAAAGATGTTTCAGGATACACCGAATAAAATGGATTCTTATTGGATAAATCTATTAATTGATTAATTTGTTTATTCGTGATATATAAATTAATAACTACGATTAACTGATAATGTAAATAAAAAAAATCATCATATTGATTCTCTCTCTATAATTATAATACCTGAAGCTAATTTAACAGGGATTGGTTGATGTTCCGTCGATAATTTTAATAAATCCTGAAATTCTTTGGTAAGTTCAGCATCAGTTTTTTTTTGTTGTTCAATTGAATTTTTCTTTTTCAAAACAATTAACAAATAAGACATCACATCTGCCCAATCAAACATCCCAACATAACTTTTAGTTGAACGATCATAAACTGGTGCTGATGATATATTGTTTTTTACAAGTATCTATATTTATTTGATTGCAATAAGAAGGAAGGAAATGTTATCTATGTGAGAATCATCTATGTATATCTATATAATGTTTATATAAATATATTTCTTGTGTTTACTAACATCGCATGCGCCTTCTATTGAAGTATCTCCATCACTTTAAATAATAATAATAGTTCGTTATTGAATTTCTCGTATAATTAAAAATAATTTAATAAACATGTAATTTGCATATTTACATGACAACTATTTTTTGATCATGTACGAGATCAATAGCTTTCACCAAGGTCCAGTCGTGACTTTCAGTTGTGAGTCCTTCATGATTAACCCCCATCTCCTCAGAAAAAGTTTTACGTCGTGGACTTGGTAAACCTGTTGTTGGATCCATTTTTTTTTTTTTTTTGAAAAATAGAATTTATATTTTAATTTTATTTATTATATTTTAAATCATTATTGAAGATCTTTGTTTATCATTAATTATTATGTAATAGACCAAAAAAACAAAATGAATAAAAGGTTTGATATGAAAACAAAAAATAAACATGTGCCACTATTAATAATGTAAAATTTGAAGTTATTATAATAGTTAGAATCAGAATCTATAAAATTGATAGAGGCAACATGGAATCTAAATGTTAATTGAGGAAATACAGCATGTTTCAAAAAAAATGGTGGTTTGCAAAATATTGTTTTTTAATGAAAAAGCAGCCAAAATTATGTAATAAAAATTATACCAGAGGATTGGAAGATCTTAGATTATAACATAGAAAAGTTTTGAAACATATTGTTATGTAGGCTTTAGAGCAATTATTAAAGAAATTTACACATTTAAATGGTTTTTCAAATAATCAAATTCTTTTGACAAAATTCTAGAAAATCTGAAAATATGAGAATTTTTACTACAGACTGGTGTAATTTTTTGTATGATTCACTTTCATATTCACATTAATATTAAATTCGAATTAGCCATATTCAAATATAATCACTAATACTAATAATAATCCATCCATTAACTCAAAGCATAATCAATTTCTGTGACCAATCCAAATATATCAAATAACATCAATAATAAAATTTCAGACTTTTTAAAGAGTTTGTTTTACTATAAAGCCCAATAACCTTAAAATATATAGGATCGATAACTAAAACATGTTAGAGCAAAAATATTTATGGTTTTATTGAAGAATAATCTGACAGAGGTTTTTTTTGATTTCAATGTTTGGTGATAAACGATAAAATTAACGAAACTTTAAAATGTATAGTACTAGGCTCAATAACGAAACATGTCAAAAAAATTATTTTTAAGCTGACCTTAAATTTTTTTACGTTACAAAATTTCCTTTAATGTCGATGTAACACACCCCAATAATGACCAAAAATTGAAAAAATAAATACAATGGTATTAGTAGCATTAATTAGGAAAATTAAAAAGAATCAAAAATAACAATAAATAAAAATACAAATTTAATAATTACAATAATGTTGATTGAAATATTAAAAAATAATACGTGCAAATATCTACTATACAAAATTAAAATACATAAAATCAAAATTCTAAATTAAAAATTAAAAATTAACACCATTCATTGTCAATGAATATTAAACTATTTTTTGTTTTGTCTCATCATCATCATCATTATTATCACCACCAGTTGACGATGAAGATCCTTTATCATTATTATTATTATTATTATTATTATTATTATTATTATTATTGCTGGTAGTAGCAGTAGTAGCAGTTGATGATGTTCTTTCAAATAAAATATTAGGCAGGGTTTTACTACGATTTAATGGTTGTGTGATTAGATAATCATCTAATAATGACAAATGACTTTTAAATGTTGACGTTGATATTGTGTTAGATCGTTGTTGTAGTCTTTGTGTTGGACTATAAACAGATTTTCTGAAAGTTTCAAATGCACTCTCTTCAACAGAAAATGCAAACCCAGTAAATGCCTCACATATTCCTGAATCCATATGAACCATTTGATCAATAGAAATCGATGAATCTCTTGTTCTCTTTCTTCTAAGCGAATTGTTCCTTGATGATGAAGACTGCTTGTTGTTGACTGTAATTACTTCAGACTCTAGTGGTGGTTGCAGTTGTGATAATGATGACAAATCTATGTTTGAGTCATTGTTGGATGATGATGATGATGATATCACATAGTTTGATCCATTTGTTGAATTGATGATAATTGGTTTTGTCATTGGAATTTTTTCCTCCTCCACATGACTGCTTTCACCATCATCATTAATAATACCATATTTTTTACTTTTATAATTATTTTCTTTGAAAACTTCTTCACGAATAATGTCAGTATCAATTGGCCAATAAGTTTTATGAAGATATTTTACTACAAATCTTGGCAAAATACTAATTATAACTGACAATGCAATTGACATCCAAAAGTCTATTTCAGTATATAGTATCCTATCAGCTCTAAAAAATCCAAACGCGTAAATGATTGCATAGAATTCTACCCACAAATAGAATGATAAGATGCTGCCACAGATAATCACAAACGCCATCCATGTCCAATTGAAGGTGTTCAAACCAACATATAAATTAGTGGTTGCTATGACTGAAGCAGCTACCAGTGTACCTAAATCTTCTAATCCATCATTGGATAATCCATTTGCATGAGATTGTCCGAATTGAAGTAGGCCAAATGAAACAAAGTAACAAATAATTGATTGGTAGAACGCATCTAATACATATAACCAAAATTTGGATTTTGTAAAGTCTTTTTGGAGAATTCCACGTTTGTAAAGTTGTGGATATTTTAATGAAACTTTTGCATTAACATCTTGATCAAAAGTACCTGTAAAAAACATCAATATGTTATTTTTTTAAAATATATGCTAGTTATTTTTGCAAAATATTAATAATAAAATATTTACCCAAAAACATGACAGGGAATGCTGTAAATATAAGATTATAAAGCATTATATATGTGTAGTCGTAAAGATATTGAGCTGTAAATCTATTATTATTATTAAAATTTATTAATTAAAAGAAAATCATAAATAAAAATATAATAAACAACCAAAAATACTATACCCGGTCCAAATTTGATACCAAAACATTGCAATTGTCCAAACAATGTTTTTGTAAAAAAAACATGATATCATTTCTGCAATTCTAATATAAGACCAACGGCCATGAACAAGTAAAAGTTTTTCCAAATATTTAAATTGTGCTATAGCAAAATCTGCTGACATTACTGCTTGGCGACCTTCTTCACCTGCTATTCCAACACCAACATTTGCTTCTTGTATCATACTAACATCATTAGCACCTATATACAATAAGAATATAAGTATTATATATATAATAGTATACAAAAAATCATGATATTGCTATAATTATTAGTATTACCATCTCCAATAGCTAAAGTCATTACTTTGAGACCATCTTTTACCATTTCAACAACTTTGGCCTTTTGTAATGGGCTTACACGACAGCAAAGAACACTTTGACACCTTTTTCCAAGATCCAATAAATGTTGCTTGACAGAATCATCAAGTGCATACTTGAGCGTTTCCCCATCAATTATCAATGCATGTTTATTTATTTTATCAACATCATTACCAAAAAATTTTAACATTGTTTCATGTAATTGAGCAAGTGTACTTGGCAAATCTGAAGCATTGATTATGATTAAGGTCATATCATTTTGCAATAGATTACATGCAAACCCAATATTTATGGCCGTTTCTATTTTGTCACCAGTTAACACCCATAACTTTATTCCAGCCTTTGCTAATGTGGCTATTGTCTCAGGAACACCTTCTTGAAGCTTATCTTCAATCGCTGTACCACCCATCAATACTAATGAATGTTCAATCAATTCGCATGCTTGTTCTATTTTCTCTTCCCTATTATCAATGCTGGCTGCTGCTTCAGCATATTTTAATGACCATTCAGCATATTCTTCATCTGGTATAATACGATACGCTAAACATAATGTCCGAAGTCCTATTCATTAATTTTTTAGAGAAATAAATTATACACATATATATGATAAATAATAATGTATTAAACGATAAATATAAAATATACAAGTATAAATACCTTCATTAGCAAAATGTTGTAAATCCAACAAAGTATCTTCACGTAACTTTAATTGACAATCCTTTTCCAACCGTTCATAAATCACACTATCAGCACCTTTACACAATAATATTATGCTTCCTTCAGGTGAACGTACAATAACAGACATTCTTTTCCTATTACTATTAAATTCCAACACATTCAACAATTCAAAATGTTTACAGTCACCCATCACTTCAATCACTAAAGTGTTTTCGAATCGTCCAGTAAATACAAATCCAACATCTTTAGCGCATGCAACTAAGGCGGCCTCATCTGGTGATTGAGCTTTATAAACAATATTATAAGGATTATCTTCATCAGGATTTTCAACAAGCACAGTATGACATAATGCGAGAGCTGAAAAGAAATCTTGAATTGCTTTTGATTGTTGGTCTTTAGTTTTTAAAGCTCGAAAAAGATTTGGATCGATAAATGAGAAATCTGATGAAATGTATTTGTTATAAAACAGTTTTGACATTTCTTCCAACATTAATTTTTTCTCTGCATCCATATCAATTTCATCTCCATTATCTTCTTCATAAATAGCATCATCATCACCTGATTGTAATTTAGCACCATGTGTTGCATCAGTTTCGCCCAGTCCATAAGCGATACCATTGATTGTGCATTTACGAAATTTCATAACATTTTGAGTTAATGTACCAGTTTTATCTGAGAAAATGTATTCTATTTGACCCAAATCATCTGAAATATTCCAAGTCCTTGGAACACATGGATAATCAAGCTTTTCATAATAAATTTCAATATCTGAATAAATAAAGTATGCCTTTTTATATATATAAAAAAAAACAAAGAAAAAATTAATTATTAATTAAATCAGTCAATATATTTAATTGATCATTTCTTAATACCTGCATAGTTTTAACCAATTCGATTGTAATATATAATGAGATAGGTACAATATTTTGAAATAAAACCATACTTGTCCTATAGGAATTAAAATATGGTTATTATATATATATATATATATATATATATATATAATTAAAGCATGGTTATATATATATATTATATATATTATATTTTCCTACCAAAAAGTCACGAAACCGCTTAGAAATGGACCACTATCAACATCATCATTTCCATCATAATCAAAAACTTCTGAAGAACTTCTTGGCTGGATATAATAAATAGTTTGTGCTATACCAGATCCAAGGCAAAGAAAAAACAGTATAAGAAAATTCATGGTAACCTATAAATATATATATAAGTTCAAAATAATTAAATTTTTAAATAATTGCAACCACCACCAAAAACAAACAATGTCATTATAATTCATACATGAAAATTTGTTTCTATTTCAATTCGACTCCTTTTACTTGGCGTATCGCCAGAATTTAACATAATTTTGGTATCTGTTCCAGTATATAGCACTAAGCCTATAACCCACTCGGTATTACGAAGAACACAACCTCTCAACAAAACGTCATTTATAGATATGGGTTCAGTTTTAATGTCGGCGCCATCTTTTACGATCCAATGTAAAACTCCATTGAATGTGTATAAGTTGACATTTGGTGGTTCAGATTCAACATAAAAAGAAGCAGTCCCACAATCTTGTTCAGATTTTATTGATGAAGTTGCGGACACACAATGACGAACTTTAAGATTTGTTTCACCATCCAAATTTTTTGTTTCCGAGTAACAAAGACCATCTGGTTCGCTTGTAGATAAAATTATCATATCAGCCGGCACTTGATCATTATTATTTAATCGTATGATATCACCAACTTTAACATCTTGCCAATGAGCATCAGACCATTTTATATCTGAAACTTTTGTTTTGTTTGTACGGGATGATGATGGAACCACTATCGACCTATCATTACTATTATTATTATTAACATTACTATTATCACTATCATTATCATGATGATGCTTACTACGATTACTGTAATTACAGTTTGATTTTTTGATTTTATAACCAAAAAAACGATTCAATATTTTACGCAAGGATTTAAATTGCTCACTGCCGCCATATGGCATATTGACATTTACCCAATTTGATATTATCGTAGCTTTAGAATTGTTAAGTGTTTTATCTTGAGTATGACGTTTCCAATCTTCAAAAGCATCTTTAATTGCAGTCATAGTGATGATAGTGAATAGTGGGGAAGCCACTAAAATGGGAGAAACACCACCACCTACTGAAGGTATAAGTTGAAGTGCTACTAGGAAAAGAAAATACATATTTGCCACTCTCCGGAATTGTTCAAATAAATTTTTTGGTATAAAGGTTAACAAAGTGTATTTCGAAGTACTGATCCGATTTGATGCAAATTTTATTATTGGTTCGTCATATTGATCTAATTCTTCTGGTGGTAAAGGCATATTTACATAAACGCGTCTTTTTGAAGTAGCTGTTGTTTGTTGTTGTTTTTGGTTTGTTATTGTTGTTGTTGTAGCTGCTGTGATAGAACTCATTGTAGTAGCAGCTGTTACTGTGGTGCTATCATCGATAATTGAGGAAGAATGTTGTTCCAAACTAATAAAAGTTCCATTTTCGACATTTACACTTTTCTTTTTTTTAAATATCGACATTTTATTTTTATATATATATATATATATACTACACTAATAAATAAAAAAAAGAAAGTGTCCTTGGTGAAAAGACTATATAATTGAAAGAAAAAAAAGAAGTTACTACAGGGGGAAATTTTGGTTTTTCACATTTTATACTATTATTATAATATATTTTTAAAATTTCAAATTTAATAATAGATTTATAAGTTTTTTTTAAATATTGCATGTGTTTACACCAGAAATAGGAGATAATTTAGATCTCGGGAGCTTTTTTTCTATTTTTCCACAATAATATTGACAGAGTAAATAAGGGAAAGTAATTTATTATTATAATAAGTATGAATGGATTTTGGGTACAAGTTTAGTGGTACAAAGAAGAATATGACATTATTTTGGAGATCTCAATACACGGTTATATGGCAGATTCACGCATCCCCAAAATTTTAGTGACAAACTTCAACCAATAAAAAGTAAGAATTTAAATAATAAAAAAGTAAATACAGGCATGCTTGCTAATCCAATCAAATTATTCTTAAAAAGATTTTATAGCCCAAAGCGGTCTATATGCGTATTTTATATGTTAAATACCACCATTAGATGAAATTATTTGTTCAATCTCTTTGTTGGTAATGGTGGCGAAATAATGTCCTATAATAATATTAATATTTCTTATTTTTTTTTCGCATCAGATCAATTTTCGGGATCAAGGGTACAAAATCTAAAAAAGGTCTAGTTCCAAAAAATGCACTATGCAATCACGTATGTGATAGCATAATTTGCATAACATTCTCAACAAATAAAAAACATTGATAATAGTTTGTGCGTGATCAAACCCTTTTTTGTACAAAATGGTGAACAAACATTTGTCATTATTTTCCAATAAGGGTTAGAAAACATAATAAATAACAAGTATGAATTCAACAAATACGACGACGTGTTTCTGTTTAATACTTTTATGATTTTAAATATTAGGTGAGTGTTAAAATAAAAAAATATTTATTTTTTGAAGCTTCACAAATTTCAACAATTTTCTTTTCAATAGCTAGCAAAGAGAAGTGATTAAACTTCTATTTTTCAAACTTAATTTTTGGGAAAGAGTATTTTCAAGAGGGAATATTTCTTTTAATTACAAGAATTGTGCAAATATTCTTGAAAACCCAAGCTACAAATGACATAGTTTTTTGATTTATTTTTATTAATTAATAATAGTTTTGAGAAAAGAAAATTTTAGTATTAGATTTTTTTTGACAGAATACTGGTTGTATGATAAAATTGTTATCTCCTTTAAATTTTTTTAATTTCCTGAAAAAAAAAATAGCTTCCTTTTTTTTCTTTCTAAAATAAGAAGAAATTCTTGAATTTTTGAAATTCCCGCCCTGCGTACAACGATTTTCGTTCAACATACCCCCTACTTTCACAAAATTCATCACACAATATACGGCCAATAGAATTGTAATATGTTTAGTCATGTGATATTTTATTCACTCCTTAATGTTAAACAAAATGATTAAGATTTGCAACATATTTTTCTTCTTAATGCCTTATAGTTAACGAAAGTGTCTAGTGTGTTATTCCTAAATGTGTAACGAGAATCCACAAATGATCAGTTTTATGACCTTTTTGATGCAATGACACTAGGACAATATAATGATAGAGAGGTGCAAATTTTCATTAGACAAGAAAAGTCCAAAAGCAGAGGATTATTCAATCTGTTATCATTATGGAGAATGTGAAGATTCGGTGTTATACATGCAACCCAAATTGGTTTGGTGATTTCAAATGGTCCAAACTATTCCAATTTTGATGGTAGAAAATAGGAATTAATTAACTGCACTCACTATTAAAAACATAAGTGTAACACCCCTTTATGACAGTGTCAAAATACTTTGGGCTGCATGTATAATTTGGTGATTCCTCTTCAATCTCTAAAGGAATATTTCAAACAAATTTATCCATTGTGTGAAGAATGTCAGAAAATAGAAAAGAATTCTATACTAAATGGAGATTAAACATTGTAAAAATGGATTATTTATTTTGTTATAGGAATTTATTTAATCCATGTTGATGAAATTGGATTATCTTATGAGTTAATTTATGTTATGTTAAACACATAATTGGGTTAAAATAAATTTTGATTATGTGGCTATACTAACGAATTAGTTGTTATTGGCGGATAATGATTTAAGAAAATGTTTATTCATTTTATTTAGTCGAAACTAATAAACCTTTTGTTTTGAAGGTACGGCGATTTCAAGCTTCTTATACACAAATCAATTAATTAATAACCATTCCATTGAAAATTAACCCTCTAACAACGATATCGCAATATTGTTTTTTCAATTATTCCACGCCTCTTGTGTAATGGCGAATTAGCCATTTAATAATTCTAATAATAATAATAATACTAAATATTAACGTGTTACGAAATAATTAAATAATAATTAATAACACAAAATAAAAATAGAAAATTTAAAAATAAAAATAAATAAAAATAATAATTTTTCTCTTGGTCTTGAGCAATATTATTATGAAGGAAATAAGTCACAAGAAGATGGTTTTAGATTTCGATAATGTCCACTTCTAGTTCATCAGAAGAGAATTTAGTACAGAAAATTGCATTTCGCGGTTTTCTATCAAATTGTTATAATTCATTCTTAGAATATTTTCTGATTTTTCCATCCCCAACGTATTTCCTTCTATGGAGAAACTCTGATCTGAAAAACTCATGATCAAGATTTGTGACCGAAATGTTAGCAGAGATTTTGAGGTCATTGATTTCTTTTAAAAAATTAATGTGGCTTTCCTGTCAAACAAGTAAATAATTAGTACTTCAAAGTGAGAAATATAAAAGAAACTACAGTTTGTACAGAACGAGCAAGTTCAAAGTATTCCGGTATTCTTTCATGAAATTGTGCAAATGGTGAGCAAATAAGTCAGAAAAGTTAATTCTATGCACACAAAGATTTATAAGCAATATATAAACGATATAAGATACTTAAAAAGAAGGATATTATGCTCTAATTAAAGAAAATCATTTTAAAGTTCTCGATGTTGCTCTTTGAAAAAAAAAGGAAAGATCTATAAACTTTTTATTAGTATCATTAATGAAAATGAAAAATTAACAAAGGAAAAATTCATATTAGATCTTTTCAGCATCATTTCTATCAAAATTAAGTCAAGACAATCTTAATTATGTGATAGCTGGGATTTTGAGATCAGAGCCTACCCTCCCTCCATGAGGGATATATCAATGTTTGTATCTCTCGAGAAGGTTTTTTATTTTGTAAATGTATATAATACTCTGAACCTGCAGCAGCTTCTTATACAGCGTTGTCAGCAGATCTACATGTACATGTACTGCCTGCTACTTAAATGTTCTGGACATTCTCGAACAAAAATATAAATTTTGCTTGTAAATAATACGAGGGTAGCTTTTTAGTCAACCTCAATTATTTTACGTTCATGACCGAGTTTCGAGTTAGCTTTAGCTACACTCGTTTGTTAATTAACGAAACTATTTTGCTTATTTCCTATTCTTGTAACTAGAAAGCTTTGGCGAATCTGCAAGTACACTTTATGGTGCAATTAACAATAAATAAAGACGACCCTTCTACGAAGCAACAAATGCTCTTATAGAGTTCCTTTTTTATTTACTTTTCTTTGGCCGATTTAAGTCAACCATACGCTGCAAAAATTACTTTAATACAATAATAATATGCGATAAAGACTTTGGTCAATAATTATTGGCTCCTTGTATAGGTATTTATTTTTACTTTCATTCAATAAATAAATGCAGTGTTGATTAATTATTATTATTATTATTAACTTTGATAAATTTATATTCTGAAGAAGATAAGATGTTAGAATCAACATTGAATAACGAGGAAAATGTCAAAGATCCAAATATTAATGATGTTTTAATTGATGAATTTATTGTTAAATAAAAAGAAGAATTTACATATAAATAATTTTATTGATTCTGATACTTCAAGCTATACATGAAGTCGAAATTAAAACCCCAAAGTCGAAATGTTTTGACTTGAGGCAACTACATAGTAAAAATCAGTTTCGACCTTATTTCGACCCTATTTCGACCAGATCTGCAAATGGTCAAAATAGTTTCGACTTCATGTATACTTCAAGCACCATTGCCACATCTACTGATGAAAATAATATTCTTGGTGTAGATGATTTTACTTATAAATCGGAAATGATTTACAAGTAGCACGAAAATAAAAATTGGAAGCGATCATCGCAGAATAACTATCTTCAATATATATTTGTGATATATATTGGCAATATCTGCCTTAGTACGTTGAGCCTTTTACTCTTTTGTATGTAGGTCCCAGTTGTATGGGCCTCTTTTCGTTGTGTATTTAGGCTCAGTGTCTTTACTGGCCGCACCTAGTTGTTTTATTAAATTTATTTATTAACATTTAATTGATTATTTTTAATAAATAAAATAATTAAATCTTTTCTCTTGCATTTGAATATTTTGAAAAAAAAAAAGAGTAATTATTTGGAATGTTAAACTCACAACCTTATTATATAAAAATGTTGAAAAGCCCAAATTGCCAAAATAGTTCGAGCTTTGAGAAACAGTTTGGGCCAGAAACCTTACTTGATTGTTGGTAAAGTGTCTTGTTGGTAAAGTGGGTGTCAGTAAAGTGACCCAGACCCGTTTATTTGTAAAAAATAATTTTATATTTCTGCCTCTACTCTCTGAATTATTAATATAAAAGTTAATTAATTAATTAAAACCTTGGAAAAAAATTTTAGAAGGAAAAATCTTGGAAAAAGAAGCTTAACTAAAGACCTTAGAAAAAAGTATTAATTTGCAGCCATCCAACTCAATGAGGTTGGTGAAAAAATCTTAGAAAAAATCAATCGAAATCCTCTTTTTTCTTGCTTAGTATTAGGTGGTGATGGCATAGTTTGCATAATTTCACAAAGTTTTCTCTTTAAAATCTGTATTTTATCATTATCAAATTTTACTTCTCCTCTTGTTGATACCTCCTTCTCCATCATCAGCTGCAACGTTATAAATAGGAATGGGCCAACTAAGTATTTATTAAGAAGATACATAAAATATAGGCATAAATTCTAAATTCCTGATTCATGAACATTACCATAATTTGACAGAATTGTGAATGACCTCATAAGCATAAACTGTCCTTCCATATTAACAACATCTTGATCTCAAATAGATATCCATGCATACCAAATACCACACAATTATTATTAAGTATCAATAAAATGCATACAATTGAACATAATAGTAAATATTTATTATTGAACCCAATACTTGCATCCATCAATCCAGCCAACAAAATTATCGAATGCTCAAGAGTGTTCAGCACACTTATTGCTGGAATAGGTTTACAAGATGAAGCTTTCAACGTTATTGCTATAGATAATATTAATAAACAATCATTTTCAAATACCAAATACTGTGTTTACAACAGCAACATCAGGTATTTGTTATTCTTTTACACCAGGAAATCCTCATTTTTGTTTCGTTAGATTTTTTTTTTTGTTTTTCACTAAAGAATATATAAAGGTTGCACTTGATGAATAATATTCATTGAATATTTGGTGAATGTTCAGTGAATAACTGATAATCAATGTGAATTGAAATGAATTTTCTCATCTCCAAATAAATTCTTGTTTAATCCATCTGTTTGTAATTAATTAAATATTTCATTTCCATTCATTTAAAATGAAAGAAGAGCATTCAGTCACTATTACTATAAATAAGAAAAAGTAATAATACAATAATGAAAGGGAAGGAAAGAGCCTTCTGCTGCTGCTCATATTTTGAAGAAAAGCAAAGAGTGGTTCTAAGAAGTCAAGTTGGATATTGAGAAATGATCCATTATACATGATAAATATAGATCTCTGGGTTTGTCCAAACACTTGTGCGCACTTGCTACATTCACTCCAAGTGGAAGAGGTTATTTAGCCAAGCTGGGAGTTCAAAAAGGAACAAAACTTAATCCACTATGGTTTTGATAGAATGTAAAATGATTAATAAATTTAAAATTTTTTGTTAACAATGAATATTCACCAAATAATCAATGAATAATCATTCACTGAATAATTAATTTAATGATCAAATGAATATTTGAACATTTTAATTATTGACCAAATGAGATCAAAATAAAATGGTTTCGTGCACAAAAATCACAGTGGATTTCACCAAGATCAACTTAACCACAATACACAAAAAATAATTTTTTATATGTGAAGGAGAGGTTATTTTTATTAAAATATATGCACCTCTATTCAAATCTATTCTTAATTTTATTGAGTATCATATAAAAAGGATTTCATCCATACCATCTTCTGTTACAGGTGTTAAATCATCATCAGGTGAATGTATCCATTCTCCTAAACCTTCAATATCATCATCAACTAAAGAATAAAATTTTTCTGAATACACAACTTGAGATTCACTGTGTAATATATGAATTTAATGACAATAAAAAAAAAATTTAGGAATTCAATTTGATTCAATTCATTCAGAGCCTTAACTAGATCCCCCTGCTTGTTTGCTATCTTCTGTCTTTATCATTATTTTCGTAATAATTTCTGAATAATCTGCCTGGAAGATTATGCCAAGCCTTTTAGTTATCGAATTTTTTCATATAAAGCCTTTTCTTAACAAGATGTATTGTTGTGTTGAAGGCAAACCCTTTAATTGTAATACCAAATAGAGCTTGGATCCGGATTGTAAATCCTTAGGATATTGATATCATGGATATTCACAGATATCTTATCCATTTATCAAAACTCCAGGCTCTAATGCCAAAAAAACTGATTATATATAACATATAATCAATTTTCAACACATGTATTGTTGCACAACATTCCGAATTGTAGGGCAGGGTGTTCATTCACAATACTTGATGAATTCAAAAATAATGAGAATTGTATAATTTTTGATTATGTAAATTAGTAAAAAGAATAATTACATAGTATATATCTGGGTCAGGTTTCGGTATAATTCAATCTTTCTTGATTTTCTAAGATTGTATGTTCTTCCTAAGGAAAGTCATAAAAAAACAACATATTCCAGGTTAAAAAAATGTTTTTATTGCTTTTATAATATAGCATTTTTTCTATAGATTTTTAAAAAAACTAGAGTGATGACAAGTAGTAATAACCACCATTCTTTTTTTAAAAAATAAATAACACTTACTTGTTTTGACTTTTTTGATTTTTTATTTCAAAGAAAAAAACACACTGAAAAAAATTTATATATAGTGATTTTTAATTACTCCATTCATTATAATTTGTAGTGGTTCTTCAGTTTCAATGGTATTTTTGAATGATTAGTTAGTTTTGAATCTTTGATTAATTGATTATATGTTCATGCTTCTAATATATTTACCTACATGGCAATATTAACTCATATTTAAACCTGTCTTCTGGCAATCCTTTATTGAAGCCTTCTGTAAAATAATTTCTTAGACTTATGGATCTATTGTTGGCAAGGATTTCCAAATCGTCCAAGTACATTGTTGGAGCATGTGGATGCTGTTGCATATCACAAAACAATTATTTCATTGGCCAAATTTTTGTCAATCTTATCTCAAATTATCACATAAAATCTAATTTTGATTGGTTTGACGATTATTATAAAATAAAAAATCACAGTCATTAAAAGATTTCAACTTTTGATAGTCAAACATGACTTTAAGGCCAGCTTGGGATTATGGGTAGAAAAGCACAATATTTGTAATAAAATTAATTATTTCACTTAGGGAAAGCAATAAAAACTATTTATTTATTATCTTTGTTTATTTGTTGTTTCGTTAACATCAAATAATAATAATGCTGAAATTCTAATAAATAATTCATGTGTAACCTGTTGGAAACTCTGTCAATTGATTTCTGGAGAAGTTTCGCTCACAACCTTATGTTGTTGATGATGTCAATGCTGACATGTTTAATAATGATGTTGTTGATGATAATGTTGATGCTGACATGTTTGCTGTTGATGGTGATGATGGTGATTCCTAAATAAAAAAATACAGAAAAATGAAAACAGCTCATTAATCAATCATTAATCATTAATAAATATTAATTAAAACATTTACCCTTACATTATATTATGTTCATTATGTTCATCGTCATTATTATTATCATTACCATCATATCTCACTGCTATATTCAGTTATGATACTGGTATGTTATTTAGTCCATTATACCATCTTTGTCTTGTCAACTCATGAAATCCACATGCCTTTTCATGGGCATCTGGGAAAATTTCCCACTGTAATATTACATCCATGGGTTTTAATATGTAAAGTTGTAATATTTGCATAAAAAATTATGTAATATTAAATTTCCTGATGGGTATGAAAACGAATATGTGCAAATCTAAAATTAGCAAAATTTGTTATTAGTAATTGAAATTAACATGTATTTATCCACTATAGTATTTGACCCTCTTTTATTTTTAGCCACTCTTCAATATTATATCTGTTTATACGAATTAACTGTCCTTTACACAGCTTGGTTAGGTTTGGCACAATAGTTGTATATTATTGGTTGAATTGATCTATAATGTTATGAAGAGAGGCAAAATAAACAAAAAGAACTTCCACAAAGGGAGGGCGAGAAACAAGAGACACTTGCACAAAGGAAGGGTGAGAAACAAGAGACACTTCCACAAAGGAAGGGTGAAAAACAAGAGACACCTGCACAAAGGAAGGGTGAAAAACAAGAGACACTTCCAACAAAGGAAGGGTGAAAATGAAAGGCCTTTACACAAAGGAGGGGTGAAATAAACATACAGAACTTCTGCAAGGGAAGGGGATTACACTTACTAGACATTCTTTGAATTTAATTGGTGTAACCCACTATCCAGATCACCAATTTTTATTGGTTCTAATCACAAATTTCATGAACGTTGATCATTACACATATATTACTACTTAATGTTATTGTTATTGTTGATATCATCACCCACCCATCACTATTGCCATGATTATTATTATTGTCACATCAAAGAATAATTTTAAATAATACTAATGTACGGAAGACTGGCTCTGTATTTAATGTATAGGAAGATCACTCACGTGATTTTCGCGTTCAAAACAAAGGTTTCCTCTCAACATTTACAACAACAACAACAACAATAATTTCAATGCTACACATCAACTACTATAATTACCTCGATTGTAACAACTCGGTTAACTATCATTATTGTAACAATAATGGTAATGCTACTAATGATAATAATTCTGATGATGATGATGATGATACTAATGATGATGATGGTTCTACTTATGTAGATTCAAGAAAAAGTGATGATGAAGTTTAAATTTTAAATAAATTTCTTGTTATCATCATCATCATTATTACATTCAATTAATGAATATATAATGCTTATGGCTTGAGAAAACTATAAATCATGGACTGTTTCAACTTACTTGGGATAATGACATTATTAATGAATGGGTGCTGTAAGTAAAATATTTTATATTTTATATTTAATATTAAAAAAAATTATTAATATAAATAAAATTGATAATAAATACTAATTATTATGCTTATTAACATTAGTATCACCAATATTACATTAAATTACATCAAAAATTTGACTTTATTCTAGAATATATAATTAATTTTTTACATGATGGAACTTAGTGCTAAAGACTATATTTAGTCAGACAAATTTCCCTATTTTAATAAAGGAAATATCACATTTCATTGATGACTTGGAAACTTTCCTTGTAGTGTGTGAATTAAATAATAATGATAATAATGTATATATCTTCTTTTGAAGTTCTTTTAATTGGTGGTAAATAATTTGAATAAACAGTGATAGCACATTACAGCTGTCTCAGATAATTCAAAATATTTAATTAGTCTTCCAGATGCTTTTTTAAATGAGGTGTTTCTTTATGCTATAGTCAAATATATTTTATGCTTGGGATGAGAGCAAATCTTAGTCTTTATTGTTTTTTTTTTTTTGCATTAACAATTAATTTATTGTAATACTTACTACATACTAAATTTAAATGATATATATAACTGAGGTACAATTTTTTGTAATGACCTTCTGAATCATAGTATTCTACCTTTTTTTCTACTAGTAGAAGGTTTAATTTGAAATTGTCCACTCATATTAAACACATATATAATAGTTTGTTGTAAAAAAGAGCTGTAAGTCATTTCTCTATAGTTAACGAATGAAAAGTATACTTTTGAATAATGTAAATTTTATAATCTGCATTTTTATTTATGTAGCTGCGTTCTCATTCTGATAATAATTTTTTATATCAAATTTATGTTTATGTGTGTTTGGATGGATTTTCTCAAACAGTTTGAAAGGTAATTAACAGTTTGATGTTAATAATGTTTTTTATGTTTTTTATTAATAATATTTACAATTTATTATCTTCGAATAATAATAAAAAATTGTAGTTTACTTGACTCTCAATCGGCCAAGAATTAACCAAATTATTCACCATTATTATTTAAAGTATTTAAAGGCTCATTGTTGCTAATATTATTATTAACTACTATTATTCTTCCAGCAAAAGAGCACTTTTCCGTATGTTTTCACACACTGAAAGCATACGGATACATATGGAAAAAAAGGGAAAATTTCAAGTATGTGGGATGTAAAATTATACTAAAAGCATATTTCATAATTAAGTGTTTATTTGATTCATTGAATTTTGTAAAAAAAGAAATTCAATATAAAATATCTCGAACTTGATAATTGTGTAAAATCAAACTTGAACACAAATCCCACACGATATTAATTATAAATTATCTATCTAATACAATGATAAAATTAATTCTAAAAGGAATTCAACAACAGAATATCGTACGTTGAAATATTTCAATGAGTTTACCCAGGAGTTTAAGCAACCCTCCTAACCCAGATATCCCTTAGCACCAACACTTTGCAGCACAGAACAAAGGCTTCCAGCAACAACATATCCACCATGCGCAGCCATACATGTAGCAGCCCAGGTTCCTTTACCTATTCTTTTAGCACTAAAGCCTATTGCTCGGATTATTCCGACCAAAATAGTTGGAAAGAGACAAATTAAAATAAATATTCCGATTCCAATAACAATTTCGATAATGATGCCAAAATTGAATTCGAAAAATTTGGTTATAGCATCACCGATGTCTTTGAAAAATTTTGTTATATCATCAACTGCCGGAAAGTCAGTCGTGGTCTTGTAGGGAATTTCATCAAACTGGTGAGTGTTAACAATTTCATTGATGTTGGGATTCTGTACGAAGAATATTGATGGAGTTTCAATTTTATTCTCATCCAACTGATTTTCGGGTACAGGAATGCTGACGACAGATTGACATAATAATATAATAATAACGACAATAAAAATGACCACTGCCTGGTAGGTGCTACAAAATCGAATTAAAAAAAAGAATAAAAGCATAAGCGGCATGTTACAAAAAGGTAAACAAAATTAGTTAGTTAGAGCTTACCTTTTATTAGAGTAGTTTATTGTTTCCATTGTTATTTTCTTGAAGTTAAGTTAATAATATTTTATAATATTTTTGTTGCCTATAAAAAGATACAATGGCATTTTGGCGCAGAGAATACCAACTCCGAAAATAGAAAATCAATCAATTTTATTTTGTTGAAAAACAAAAAATAATATTAATATATTTTGATATGCAGATTGCAAATTATTTCTTTATTATTATTGGTATTAATTTAGTATTATGTTAAAATCTTTACATTAGTATTAGTATTAGTATTAGTAGTCAATGAAAAATTTTTTTTAAATGCGTAGCCAATTAACTGTTGCGTATTATTATTGTTAATGACTATAAAAAGAATTTACTGTCTAAAATTTTGTATTCAGTTGATGATAGATGATTTTTTTCTCGCAAATTTTTTTCCCGAATGAATTTTTTCATTCACATTAATATTAATATTAAAACTTTGAAATTGTTATCCGTAAAGTAAACTCCGAAAATAAATGAAGGATCCATACAAAATTTCATTTCAATTCAGTTACACAAGATAATTGAGTAAAAAATGCTCATTGTACCTTTTTATGGATAAAAATATTTTTATAAAATATTATTGATTTTTAACTTCAAGAAATAATAATGGCTAACAACTCTAATAAATCCAATAAAAGGTAAACTCTTAATTTTTTTTTTTACTTTTTGATACATACTGCTTATGCTTTATTTATTTTAAATTTCATTTTATAGTGTCTACTTGGTGGTAGTCATCTTTATTGTCATTATCATGTTATTATGTCAACCTGTCATCGGCGTCTCTACACCAAATGAAATTGAAACTCAATCAACTTTCAATGACATTTATAAAGGTATTGGAATCGCAATATTGTTTTTAATTTGTCTCTTTTTAGTTATTATTACTGGGGGAACAATAATTGTCTGGATAGTCCGAATGATAGGTTTTGGCGTTGGCGGAATAGTTAAAGGAACCTGGGCTGCTGCATATATGGCTTTGTATGGTGGATATGTTGTTACTGGAAGTCTTTGTTCGGTGTTACAGAGTATTGGTGCTGCAGGGATATCTGGGATAGCATTGTCGTTTAAACTCCTGCTTTTCTTTTTTTTTATTTATTTTATTTATGCAATTATGTTTAAATAAATATTTACCTTATTATTATTATATTATTTAATTCGCATACCACAAGAAAAGTTTCAAAATAATGTGACACTTTCTTTACTGAAGTAGGAATCAAAACTTGTCTAATGTTGTACATGAAATATAGTCCTTTAGCACTGTTGTACGTGAAAATGAAATTATGTGAATTCGCAATTCACATATGTGAAATTCAAATTTACATGCGTGAAATTCAAATTAGCCAATCAGAATCTCACTCCACTCCATAATATTTCAATTTCACATAATTTCAATTTCACATACAACAGCACTAAGTTCCATCATATAAAAATCAATTCCAGCAAATTTTATTATAGGAGTTACATAAAAGGAAAAAAGTAACCATCATCAAAAGACCTTTATGTCTGAGCCTTTATTTGCAGCTGAATCAATGCAATCTTTCATGAAAACTCCAATATGAATTAGATCATTGCAATTTTCTTTCTCTGCAGGAGGGAGGAGTAACATCACAATGTATAACAAAGCACTAATAAAGTACCTATAAAATAGTTTAATAGTAATTATTTTAAGTACTTACTAAACAAGTTTCGATGTACCCTATATTTGACGGATATTAGTATTTTGCTACAATTGGCTAATGCCTATATTAGTATAATGTTAAAATTAAATACAATTAAAATGCTTAAATTTAAATACTCTTAATATATTTTTTTTTAATAGTATTGATTTTATATTTATAAACAAATAAAGCAAATACAGTAAATTATATAATATTTTATAGATAGATGCATTCTAAGTCATTCTTCTTCACGTTCTGCAACTTGGATCATCTCAAGAAATGTATTCATTTGCTACACATTTTCGCTTTAAACCAATTTGATGCCTTTTGAAGGATCTAATATAAATGCCATTCCAAATGCAATTGAATTTTTTTCTGTATTTGGATCAATAAATGCACAATCAATAATTAAATTAAGATAGGTACAAGTTGGATTACTGGACTCAACAGGTTTGTTTAGTTACATATAACACTCCCGTGTAATTTCAGCATCCTTAAATCTTCGTTCTTCTTTTCGTGCAACTTGCCGATTTTCTGTTTTAGGTTTAGAAAAAGATCGTTGTGGATAGTATCTTTAATACACTGTACGATATTGCTTCGTGCTTGACATGAAATTCGCTGAGCCTGTTAAAATACAATAAATGAAACAAGTAAAATAATTTAATACCTTTTACTTATTAATGAATGAATATGTTTATTAAAAAATCATTTCCAACCACCATTTTTTATTTTGAAATTCTTTCTTATTTGCGTTCAACAAAGCATCATAACATACTTGCATTAAGTGTTCATCATTTGGATTGACCTTCTCAGATTCAGCATAAATTGCTTGACTGACTGCGTCCTATAATGTAATAAATAAAATAATGCTCAATTCTTACATTTATCCACTTTGTATTACTTTCTACTTGACTACTACCAAAGCCAGCTGCTTTCCAATCTACATACATTTCGTTAACCTTTGCATATCTTGAATGATCATGAACATTTGATTCTGTATATTTTTCATATCACTAATTGTTGAATTATATCTTAAAAGAAATTAAAATAAATAAATAAATGATTATAAAGAAAATAATAAATTATATAGTTACTTACGAATTTTCTTTTGTACACTTCTATCTTCTTTTATATCATCAATTATTCGTTTATGGTTTCATCTCCGGATTAAATTCTTCTTTGTCGCTTGAAATGTCTTCTTCTTCATTAAGAATATCTGTATATTCTGATCTGTTTGGCGTACTTGGATTTTTTTCTGGTTCACTTGGAATAATAATCTGAGGCAAAACGTGCTGTACAATTTTATGTAATTTTTGTTTCTTACTATGTCCCATATTTGCAAAAGAGTTTTGTAATTTTGAAAAAAAAAAGAGTAGAAAAGGCAAACTACTAATGTTTATAATCATATTATAGAGTATAAGAAAAAAAGTTTAAAAAAAGTCTTTAAATTCATGTAACTTCTATTAATTAATTAATTTTTGTAATACTAGAACGAAAACAATTCAATTTAATATGATCAATGTACTCATATGTAGATATGGTCATCACAATCATTGTCTATAAAGGTGCCAATATAAATGTTTGATATGCTTGGACTATCTTCAAAAAAATTGTCATGACGAAAAGATTAAACAAAAATGAATTTATCGAAAATACAGTTAATTGATGATCCGGGCAATGTTGAATCAGCAACAATCAAAAAAAAATTTTTGGTTGTAAATTTTGTTTTTATTAAATAAATTTGTTTGATTTTTTCATGTTTTGTCTTAATCGTATATCTTAAATTGGTTGTGTTTACATTCATATGGTCTTAGGAAGAGAGTTATTCTTCAACCAAGTCAAAACCAACCATTTAAATACATTTTCGAGTAGTACGATTTAATTTATTAGACGTTTGTCACATGGGCTGCTTCCAACTTCTTAAATTGTTAACGAAACAATTGTTGGTGAAGTGATTGTTGACTAAGGTTTCTGGTCCAAACTGTTTTCTCAAAGCCCAAACTACTTTGGGACCAGAAGGGACTAGAGTTCGAGTTATGCTATTTGAGCCTATGTCAGTTCTTGGTCAAAAGTTACATGGTAAATTTTGCACAGGAGATATTAGATGGAATCCAAAAATTCAAATTATTAAGAAACTTATGCTTACTCCTGGGCAACCCCCAACCTATCTTGTAGATGGTCCTCATGGCAAGCTAGGAGTATCTAGTTGTGCTTATATTAGAAAACAACTCCAAGTAGTCCCAAATAATGAGAATCCACCTCCAGATTCTGTAATTCGTGGAAAACAAGATAAATTCATTCCTGAAAAAATTCTTAAGCAAAGGACTTATAAAGGTAAAAAACAATACCTTGTTAAATGGCGCCGATATCCTGAAAATGAATCAACTTGGGAACCTGCAGATAGATTTCAAGAAGATGCTCCAGAACTTGTAAATGAATTCCTGGGAGTTAGTAGAGCATAACAAAAAAAAAAAAAAAAGTAATACTTCTCCCTTATTTTTTATGTGTCCAAAGGCACTAGCTTTGTCATTTGAATGCCTGCAA